>PVKC010035283.1:0-13506 GCA_004027635.1 Crocidura indochinensis | reverse complement strand
CTCCTGGCTGTCTGCTCAGAAATAGCTCCTGGCAGGCACAGGGGACCATATAGGACACCGGGATTCAAACCAACCACCTTTGGACCTGGATCAGCTGCTTGCAAGGCAAACTCTGGACCCTAAAATGGGTTAAATTTTCAAGTAGTACAAGTTATATTAAGTTATGTGCTGTGACGTGATTAAGGACTGTGATTTAATCACCCTTCTAATAACCCTTACTATATGAACATTCTGAGATAATAAAGTGATTTCCACAAAGAAAAATTATTTGTGTGGTGATAGACGTTAAACTTATTCTAATCAATATTTCACTACATATACATGTATCAACATTGTACTGTAATTGTAAAACTAATACATTACCATCTAAGAGAAAGAAAAGAGAATCGTTCTTATGAGACCTACTTAGGAGCTATATCCAAACTTTTCTACCTAAAAAGTAGTAGCAACTAACATTCAAAGCACATTTTAACATATAATATGGATTCTAAGCAGTTTGTTTCTCACTATATTATAAAGTGCTTTAACACAAATTAATTCAGTCATCAGACAATGAGCTAATACATACTAATTTTATTGGGTTTTTTTTTTTGTTTTTTGTTTTTTTTTGGTTTTTGGGCCACACCCGGTGACGCTCAGGGGTTACACCTGGGTATGCGCTCAGAAGTCGCTCCTGGCTTGGGGGACCATATGGGGAACCGGGGGATCGAACCGCGGTCCATCCTAGGCTAGCGCAGGCAAGGCAGGCACCTTACCTCCAGCGCCACTGCCCGGCCCCAAATAACCTGCTGGTAAGCACCAAATCAGGATTCAGATTACAGTCTGACTTTCAATCTATGCTCATAAACATTATGTATCTCAAAACAAACACAAAGCATAGAGCCCAGAAGAACAGCACAATGCAGAACACCAGCCTTGTAAAAAAATTTGGTCATGAATTCAATCCCAGTGTCCTTTATGTTTGAATAAAGCCTATACCTGACAGTACACTGTGTCAGCCAGGCAATCTGGCAGCCTATAATTCCTGGCACCAATTTCCTTTCACACTTGACATATCCAGAAGAAAAGCGCGACATGATCGAACATGTGATGACCTCATTCCCATGACCTTACAGATTTACTATGAAATAAGTATAATGGCCTCAGAAGGATGCAGGTGATACCATGACTTCTGCGATAAAGACACCCCCAGCTGTGGGGCCTGCTGGCCAAACGCCTGTGATTTCACATGGTCAAAACCTTCAATCAATGCCAGTGGGTTGTGTCCTTCTACAAGTTTGGTGTGGCTGAAGAAAGGAGGCATATGCAAATTCCTATCGAAACTACAACTCCATAGAAGACTTAGAGGAGATGAATCATTTTTCAGAATTTTCATTAACAAATGATTTTCAGAATCATCATTTTCAGATAAATTATTTCAGAACTGAAAGAATCATCTGGCCAACTTCTATGGAAGTTTGCCGTAAGCCTGTTCCCTTGATTGAGAAACATGAACATTTAGACTAAAGACTTTGGATAAGATTTAACTTAAAAAAAAAAAAGAAAAAAAAGAAAAAAGAAAAAACACTGGCCTTCATTTTACCAAACCAATTTCTCAATGTGGTATAAGGTTTCTCATCTTCAATGTAGCATTATGTAAGTCTAATTGTTGCAGTTCAATTCATGTTTGCAACTGATACGATAATTATTTCTAATACTGTAAACCAGGGGTCTCAAACTCGTGGCCCGAGGGCCATTAACGGCCCACCCTACAAAATTTTGTGGCCCGTGCTGGCCCTCAAATATCGCAGTATTCGCGATTATTTGCTTACAGATTAATCGCAATAAAAATCGCATTAGTAAGAAAAAATATAGCATTAAACATTCATATACCCTGAGCAGTTCCGTTCGGGGTATGCGAATGTTTAATGTGATTTTTTATTGCGAATATTCGGTAAGCGAATAATCGCAAATGCAGACGTCATTTCCGCTGCTCCTTGCATTATCGGAGGCCTAAGGGAGAGAAGTTTATTATAGAATCAGATTTTGTCATACTTTCATCATGAACTCACCAAAGCCTGCAGTGAAGAGAAAGATTGATGACGAGCACAGACAATTTCAGGAAAAGTGGGAGACACAGTATTTCTTTGTTGAGCACAGGGACATCCCCCATATGTCTTATTTGCTCAGAGAAAGTTGCAGTGCACAAGGAATACAACTTGATACGCCATTATTCAACTAAATATGCTGAGAAATGTGCAAAATATCAAGGAAATGAGAGAGCCAAGCGGGTTGCCAGTCTTAAAGCATGTCTAATAAGGCAACAAGATTTCTTCAAGAAAGCAACCAAAGAGAATGTTGCATCAGTCGAAACTAGTTACATGGTTAGTGAGATGATTGCTAAGGCAGGGAAACCATTCACAGGAGTTTGTTAAAAAAAAAAAAAATGTATGTTACATGCTGCAAGTATTCTCTGTCCGGAAAAGAAAGGTCAGTTTAGCAAAATCAACCTTTCTGCCAACACTGTGGCAGAGCGCATTTCTCACATGTCAAGTGACATTTATCATCAACTGTGTGAAAAAGCAAATGTTTTGATGAATACTCAGTTGCTCCTGAGGGAACAGATATAACAGACAGTGAACAGCTCACAATTTATGTCCGTGGTGTTGATTGAATTTTGAATTGACAGAGGAGCTGCTCTCAACAATTCCAATGCATGGCCAGACCACTGCTAATGAGCTATTTCGGCATCTGTGTGATGTCACTGAGAGTGCAGATTTGCCATGGAAGAGGTTTGTTGGAATAATAACTGATGGAGCGACATCGATGACAGGGAGGAAAAATGGACTGGTGGCACTTGTTCAAAAAAAAAGACTTGAAGAGGAGGGCGTAGAGGCCATTGCTGTTCACTGCATTATCCATCAGCAGGCCCTTTGCAGTAAATGTCTGCCATTTGACAATGTGATGTCTGTTCTTGTAAAATGCATCAACCAAATCAGATCCAGGAGCTTAAAGCACAGGAGGTTCCGTGCTTTTATAGAGGAAATAGTCAGAAAATGGAGATGTGCTCTATTTCACCAAGATACATTGGTTTAGCAGGAGAAATGTCCTGAAAAGACTTTTTGAGTTGAGAGAAGTGAAAGTCTTCATGGAGAAGGATGAGAATGCTGTTTGAGTTGAGTGATCACAAATGGCTCATGGACTTAGCTTTTCTTGTTGACATCACACATAAGCTGAATGTACTTAACAAGATATTACAAGGCCCGGGGCAGCTTATCAGTGCTGCCTATGACATGAGAGCATTCTCCACAAAACTTGTGTTATGGAAATCCCAGCTCTCTCAGACAAACCTTTGCCATTTCCCAGCATGCAAGGAACTTGTGGATGCAGGCATACCATTCAGTGGTGAGAAATATGTGGATGCTATTTTTAAGCTAGAGAAGGAATTGGATCACAGGTTTGTAGACTTCAAAAAGCACAGAGCCACTTTCCAAATTTTTGTGGACTCCTTTTCCTTTGATGTGCAAGATACCCCTCCTGTGTTTCAAATGGAGCTAATTGACCTGCAATGCAACTCTGATCTCAAAGCCAAATTCAGGGAGATTACTGGAAAAGTAGACATGCATGGGTAATTTTTGAGAGAATTGCCCCTCAGCTTTCCTGAATGTTCAAGCACACCATGTGCCTTTTTGGGAGCACATATTTGTGTAAAAAGTTATTCTCCACATTGAACTTCAATAAGTCAAAGTACAGGTCTAGACTTAATGATGATCATCTTCAAGCCATACTGAGGGTCTCAACTGCTTCCTCTCTAAAGCCAAATGTGGTTCAGATTTGTAAGAAGCGCTGTCAAGTCTCTGGCAGCAAGGAATAGGCAAAAGATGCCATGTTCAGAACTGTTCATGATCTTCACTCAATGTTCTATTCATGTTCAGAAGAAATAATTAAAACTGCTAATAATGTTTGAGGACTTTGTGTGTGAAATCCCTTATACGGCCCTGCCTCACCCTGACTTTGCCTCCTGTGGCCCCAGGTAAATTGAGTTTGAGACCTCTGCTGTACACTGTGAACTAATGATCCCTTCCGAGGATTAAGAATAAAATTAACAATAAAATAGTTAACAGTACTCTTTTTAACAGCAACAACAAATAAAAATAAAGGATTCATTTGTTTGTTATTGGGTCACAGCCCAGGCAGTGCCAGCTCTGCACCCCTGGTTCTGCCCTCAGGGATCATTCCTGGTAAGCTTGGGACCTAGGATATCAGAGACCAAACCTAAAATACCACCTTTCCAGCCCCATATAAAGGACTCTTAAAATTCTTCACTTGGAACATATGGACAGAAGCCAAAAATCAATTTCACACTTGAAATTTCTGGGCTAAACGAATACATCTTTTAAAGACACATTCCACGGATTTTATTAGATTAGGACATTCAATTTTGAACATAAACATCCAGGGGAGTACATTTTGAAATTATATTTATTAATGCTTTATTACATATATTGTGTTTTTTGAGATGAGAATGAGATGGGGATGCCCCACTTGAGTGAATAACAACGTTGCCATCTTAAAAAATGTAATTATAACTAACAATGTTAAGATCACACCATAATTCCTGAGAATTTGCACATCATTACATTTTCTGTTAATTTTCCAAAGACGTCCACTAATTTGTTACAGTATGTCTGGGAAAAAATTAAATATTAACATGTTATCAAAGGGAAAACCATTATTCAAATGAGTCTACTAAGTTTGATATAAATATACTCTAGCTCTATTATTCTGCTCTTTAGTAGCTTTAAATATTCTTACTTTTTAGATTTTTATATTGCAAATATATAAATTTTATAGCTATCCAGACTACAAAAGCCTTATTTGAACTAAAGTCAAAAAATGATCTGTCATGTTCTTAAATGAGAATGAGAATTCTATCCATGTGGGGATAAAAAAAACTGACATGTAGATCTAATGAAAAGAAACAACTGATTCTCTTCAAATTACATTTTTATCCCTATTAAAAGAAGATTTTCAGGGAAGCCAGAGAAGAACAAACAACAGTTCCTATGAAATGGTGATAAATCAGACACAATCAAATCCAAGAACATTAACATAAAGATTTACAATGATGAAAATATTAATTATGCAGCATGCTTTAGGGCCATTTCTACAGTATGAATTACAGATACTACATGCCTTAATCCATCAATGTTCATAATTACATTAGCCATGTTTACATAATAAACAAAAAACCACTTCTTACCTAATTGTTTCTTCCAACTTTGAATGGTAGAAGGATTTATCTTGGGGTGGGGAAGTTACTTTGATCAACACCAATGAATGCACACAGGGTTACTGAGTATCTGTTGCAAAGCAACAGGCTATTTGTTAGGGCTATTTGTAAAATTTACCCTAAGAAATTCTGAGTAAGCGAGAGGAATTGAAAAAAATAACTAACCAAAAGAATATTAGCATTAAATGTAACCTATTTTTCTTATTTTATTTCCTTTCATTGTAAAAAAAAAAAAAAAAGACGTATTTTTCTTCTTTCATTGTAAAGTCATCACTTTAACATTATAAGATAGCAGGCCTTCATTAACCATTAAGTGGCATAACCTTTACAAAAACAAAGCTAGTAGCTTGTCAAGAACAAAATTTACTAAAAAGAAAAAACTATGTAATTTTTGGTTTTTCGGGCCATACCCATTTGATGCTCAGGGGTTACTCCTGACTTAGGGCTCAGAAATTGCCCCTGGCTTTAAAAGCCTGCACAGTGCTTAAAAACTGATGTCTGAGATTATACATCCTTCTAGATGTAAGGCAAATGCACTACCCTCCAGGCTATCTTAAAGCAATGTAAACTATTAAGTCTTACCAAAGGCAGCAGATTGTGAAAGTCACGTGAAATTAACAAAGAATCAGCTTATACTGTACATAAAGGTACATAACATACTTGTGCCTCACCTCTAGTATCAAAACCATCTTCATGAGTTCCTTGTATAAGAATATTGAAATATATGCCTCGTGAATTTTAGTCTCATACTTTTAACTTAAACTGTATTTACTGCCTGTACCCATCGCCCCCCAAAATAATTTTCATGGCTATGCATAGTATATGCACTGAATTTCTATTAACTGAGACAAATACGATCAAAGACCTATATAAACACAAATGACAAACTTTCGATTTGGAATTTGCTCTTCACAATTTCACTTCAGGTAACTGTTCATAGGCACTTCTTTTCCTGTCTAAAATCCAGGTAAAATGCCAGATTTTGTTTGTTTAAATTATTTATTTAAAGAAAATGTATCACATTGTTGACATAACTGATCATAATATATTTGTTTTGGGATGACAAAAAGCAAAGCTATTAAGAAATAGAAAGAGAACAGATAATTAAAAAAACGGAAAAAGGGGAGAGAATTCATTAGCAGTTATATTTGTGAAACTTATTGTATCAGCTATAAAGTCATTAATGCAAAATTTAGTATGCTCTCATCTTTCTTCTCCAGAGATGAGAAATACATTTAAAAAAAAGTGTGTGTGTGGCAATTGTCATTTGCGTAGGCACAACAAAATATGGAAGAAATGGGAAATAAACACTTTTGGCCTAAAAAGCAGGGACATCTTACCCCCAAAGCACTTTTGCATAAGACCAACTCAAGGCAGCAAGTATACTTGGTTGTCCAACCCCCTAGCCATTCTCAGTGGTCAGCTCTTCAGTCTCATAGTTGTTGCTGTCAGGTTTCTGTATTTATAGATCCTGGTTTCTGTACAGGTCCTCTGTCGAAGACTGGGTGGTATGTTGTGTCTTTTGGTTCTGTCTCTCCATCAGTTAACATTGCATAGAATCCTGCCCTAAAAGCAGGCTGTTGCTGTTGGCTGGTTGTCAGGGTTATACAAGAACTGTTTTTGGAGTAAGTCAGTACCAAGGTAGTAATAGAGCCTTCCTTGGTAGCATTTGTTTCTGGTGCTGCTGTGGGAAACCTTGTTTCCATAGGTGGTATCCTCGGTTCAGGAGGTGACTAGTCAGTGTCGAATCAACTGGAGCCTAAGTCAAGTCATTATGCCAGATTTCTAGGGTATAAGGTCCCACTGCAGAATAAAACATTTTGTGGGGCTGGAGAGATAGTATGGAGGTAAGGCATTTGCCTTGCATGCAGAAGGATAGTGGTTCAAATCCCGGCATCCCGTTTGGTCTCCCGTGTCTGGCAGGAGCGATTTCCGAGCATAGAGCCAGGAATAACCCCTGAGTGCGGCCAGGTGTGATAAAAAAAAAAAAGTGTGATCCCATCACTATTAGATAAGAACATGTTTACAACTGTTAACTTTTCCCATTTTGATGTGCCTATGCAAAAAGGGACAGTGTCAGAGGGAGCTACTAGTGCATATGGAGAGCTGAGGTGTCAAGCCCGACAGATCCCAGAGCATTTTGTTTACATGAACTCTGAACAGATATTTGTTTACTAGTATACTGGAGTATACTAGTATATATAGTGTAGTATATCGTATACCAGTATACTACTAGTATATTGAATGGAACCCGAGGATAGGGTAAATTGCTGTTATGTGAGATGTTCGGTAACGGTTATTAAAGAGGTGCCAGTTTTTTTTGTTTTTTTTTTTTGTTTGTTTGTTTTTTAAAAGAACAACTCATTATCAAGTTCTGAAAAGTAGATCTTTGGAATGAACTTAACTTTAGATTACTGCCTTAAAGAGTTGGAATAGCCAACTACTTGTGGTGATAAAACACTTCATCACTCATTGGCTAACATCCATTTCACAGGCAGTAACACTGCTGAAGTGCTGCTGGGTTCACAGGCGATATGAAGTCAGTCATCATTTGACAACAGGATCTGCAGCCACAGTGCTGTCAGGCAGGGCTCCACTACTGGTTTTTGTTTCTTCTGGAAGCAAGAATGAAAACAACAGGCATGTTTGTATTTGATTTAAAAATGTTACATCTACCATTATTCCTCCATCACAGGTCAGATGATAAATTATGGTATATATTTTACCTTTAATAAAAAAAATGTTTAAGGTTAAGTATTCCCCTTAGAGGGGAAGGGGGAGCTCACACCCAGCAGAGCTTGGGAGACCATATGGGATGCCAGGAATCAAAACAGCATCTGTCCCAGGTGGATGGGCAGTGTGAAAACACCATACCACTGAGCTATTGCTCCGGCCCCCATATCTAAGTGTTCTAAGTGCAACATAGAATAGTTCTTATGAGACAAGAAGTGAGAGATAAATAAGCCCACAGGATTGAAGACGTGCTCCTCTCTTTGCTGGTCATCCAGCTGGGTCAAGACAAAGCTAGTAGAGTTCACTGCTCAGAAAACAGGGCTGCACACTAACAGCAAGCATAGCCCAAAATAATTAATTTGTCATGTCTATTTTTTTTTTACAGGGGAGAGTGCGAACACAGTCCCTTTTTTATTACTTTTTATTTTTTTGGTTTTTGGGCCACACCCGGCGGTGCTTAGGGGTTACTCCTGGCTGTCTGCTCAGAAATAGCTCCTGGCAGGCACGGGAGTGGGGGTGGGTAGGTGGGGGGGGTGGCATAAGGGACACCGGGATTCAAACCAACCACCCTTGGTCCTGGATCGGCTGCTTGCAAGGCAAACGCCACTGTGCTATCTCTCCGGGTCCTCCTTTTTTTATTTTAAAGGATTTTTATGCTAGAGAATAGCGTTCTATGAAAATGTCACACGTACATATCACTAACAACTATGGGTTCTGTTTTGTTTGTTTTTTTGGGAGACACTCAAGTGGTACTCAGTGACCTCTCTGGGTGATTCCCAACCAGCCAGGATCATCTGGTGTGAGGGATCCAGAATCTGCAGCTGTGCAGACTCTACAACGCCAGGTACTTCCAAAGACTTGAGGCTTCCAGGGTTACACTCTGGTGATACTCAGGTGGCATATAATTCAAGGTCCAATATAACTCAGATCAGTAATATAATAATCAGTCATTATGGTAGTACTGCAATTGAATACTCCAAGGTCTGGCCACAGGAAAACAAAAGCCTGTTACTATGACACTAAATAGCCCCAACAATTTTATCCTCTTAAGTCACCTGTTCCATCTCACCCAATGTCTGATCCACAGCGTTTCTGCTCTGATTCTAGATATGGAAGGGAAGGCGTGGGAAGAGGGGTGGCTCAGTTTTCCCAGAATAAAATGCTACATAAACTGCTTATTTCTTTTCCAGTTCACCTATGATCCATGTCTTTTATTTGGGCTGGAGTGATAGTACTGTAAGGTGCTTTATTACATTGAATGAAACTGATAACCCATTTGGCACCCCAGAATGGTCTCCTGAGCTCACCAGGAGTGATCCCTAAGTGCAGAGCCAGTAAGCCCTGAGCACTATTGGGAATAGCCCCAAAACAAACAAAATCAAACAAAACAGAACAAAAAGTGTGTTGACAGGAGTGGCTCTACCATTTTTCAAAAAGAAGCTAGACATCTATCCAGATCAAATGGGACATGAATGTCTACTATCAAAAAATACTTCTTGTGCTCTTTCCTGCTTCTCCTCTACAAGCCAGCTCTGAACAAGAAACCTCCAGGTCCCTGCACTTGGTAAGATGGTCCCACCTGACCCACATGGGGCCAATCGAGCCGGGCGATTGGGCACCCAGAGACCTTAAAAAGAACACGGTCAGTGGCTCAGCCTCTTTCCTGCTTCTTCTCTACCAAGCCGGCTCTGAACAACAAGGAACCTCTCCAGGTCCCCCACCCAAAAAGCGCGGCCGCAGAGTAAACAAGCACTGCCAGGTGTGACCCAAAATAAAAAAAAAAATACTTCTTGGGGGCTGGAGGTAGGGTGATAGGGCATTTGCCTTGCCTGCAGCCGGCCTGGAATGGACCCAGGTTCTATCCCTCGCATCCTATATGGTCCCCCAAGCCTGCCAGGAGCGATTTCTGAGTGCAGAGCCAGGAGTAACTGCTGAGCACCACCAAGTATGCCTACCCCCCAAAACAAGATTTCTTGATCTCTCCAACTTTAACCCACTCACTGACCTTCCTTTTCTTTCTTTTCTTGGTTTTCTTCAGCCGCAGTCTTGTCAGCTCTGAAGAAAATTCTTGCACTGCTCAATGAGAAGTAGAGCAATTCAAATTCCTAATAAAAAGTTTGAAAGAAGAAAATACTTGTTATAGCAAGAATATCAAAATTATCATATTTAACATTTTAATTAGTGCTAAAAAGCTTTAGTAAGGGGCTAGAAAGATAGAACAGGTAAGGCACTGGCTTTATACATGAGTAGCCCAAGTCTGATTCTCAATATCCCACATGCCCCCCCTCCCCATAAGCATCTCTAGGAGTGATCCCTGAGACCAGGAGTAACTCCTGAGCATCGCCCCAAACCAAAAAATAAATAAAATAAAAAATGAACGGGGCGATAGCACAGAGGTAGGTCATTTGCCTTAAACATGGCTGACCCAGGATGGATCTGGGTTCGATCCCCAGCATCCCATATGGTCTCCTGAGGCAGGAGCAATTTCTGAGCGCAAAGTCAGGAGTAACCCCTGAGCATCACAGGGTGTGGCCCTAAAAACAAACAAAAGAAAAAAAAAAGAAAAAAAGAAAAGAAAAGCTCTAGTAAATCACAGAATCAGAAACTGAACCAAAAAATGATCCACCCATTTTTAAGATGAGTCGAATGGGTTTCTAAAAACCATTCATTTTAAAAATAAGATATTTAGGGGCCGGGCGGTGGCGCTGCAGGTAAGGTGCCTGCCTTACCTCGCTAGTCTTGGACGGACCACGGTTCAATCCCCCGGTTCCCATATGGTCCCCCGTGCCTGCCAGGAGCGACTTCTGAGCGCATAGCCAGGAGTAACCCCTGAGCGTCACTGGGTGTGGCCCAAAAACCAAAAAAAAAAAATAAATAAAAAAAAAAAAATAAGATATTTAGCTCCCATATAACATATTTCCAGGTATCGGCTGGAATAATCATTATGAAAATGTTAAAGAAAATTTGTCCTCTACCTGTAGGTATACATCCAGACGTTTCTGAGTGAGATTCATGGTTTGTAGCAATTTCTCATCTTGACTGGTTGACTGAACGTTCTGTTGCTTAGTGACTGCTCTTATCTCCTTCAGATACTTCTCTCTAACAGACTGGAACCAATGAAGGGAGTCAAATTCCTGGTACTGATCCAGAAGCTTCAGAATGTAAGCCACACCTGCACTCATTAACAAGACCAAAGGTAAATTGTAATGAGAATATGGCATATTCCACTCCTATACCAGTAACTCCCTTGAACTAATCCTCTTTCAAAAGACATTTTATTCTAGAACTGCTAAAACCCTCTGAGGTATGGCCTGGAAACAACCAAATAACAACATTAAAAAAAAAACCTGTAAAGAGCTAAGATAAGCCAAATAAAAATAAAGAAAAGAATAAACTATGAAAACTGCCCAGAAACAACATGGCCGTGAGGTTAAGGGAAAACTTCCACTACAAAACTGACAATAACTGGAAGCAAAAGAAAGTCCCAATACAAGGTACTCTCACTATAAAGCCAGACATAAAAACAAGCCAAAGTAAGCAACTCTGGTACCAAGGTGGCATGAATGAAAGCTACAAACGTTGGAAACAATAATATCAGTCAGATGACTTGCCATATAAAAAAGAAAAAAAGAACAAAAATGGGAATGTTGCTTATAAAATCTCTTGTTTGTTTTTGGTTTTTGGGTCACACCCAGCAGCGCTCAGGGGTTACTCCTGGCTTTATGCTTAGAAATTGCTCCTGGCAGGCTCAGGGGACCATATGGGATGCCGGGGATTCGAACCACCAGCCTTCTGCACGCAAGGTAAACGACTTACCTCCATGCTCTCTCCGGTCCCTGCTTATAAAATCTTTAAATAGCACATACAGAACTATTCTCAAACAAATATTCGCAAATATTCACAAATATTGACTGTTAGGTGAACGAAATGAACGAACATGAAGCTGCATCAAGCTTACCCATGGCAAAGCCATCATCAGTGAAAGCAGCTCCAATTTTATTTTTTTTATTCAATTTCTCCTTACAACTAATGGAATGCTCTACAAAGTTGAGGGTCTAAAAGATATAAGAACACATTAGAGAACAGACTTAGAAATATCTTTAGAATTTATTCTTAAAAGTTATTTAAAAAAGTATACACAGGATCTTGAGGCGGAAGATCTAGCATGCCTAGAGGGTGTTTGCCTTGAATGCAGCCAACCCAGGACTGACACAGCCAACTCAAGACAGACAGTGGTTCTAATCCTGGCAATTCATATCGTCCCTCAAGACAGCCAAGAGGGATTTCTGAGTTTAGAGTCAGGAACAACCCCTGAGCACTGCTGGGTAAAAAAGTATACACAGGATATGGTCTAGATTTCTGCCCATCCTTAAGCTACCTGCTTTGCATCAACAGCTCCTTGTGGACGTGACAATCTGTACAAGCATCTCCTTTGAATCCCCTAAATATGAGAACCCCACCAATTGTCACATACCCAAGAGTGCTCGTTATAAATTTTACAGATGTCGACACCAAAGCTAGACAGGTTTAACACTACAAAAAAAAAAATCACATTTCAAGTTAAAACTAATATCAGAAAACAGACCTTTTTTTACTTAAATGCATAAGCAGTTAATGAAAGATAATTATTCCCATCCACCCAATTAAATTTGTAGGGGGAGAATTTTGGGCACACCCAACTGCAGTGTTTAGGACTATTAACTGGTCCTGTGCTCAGGAGTGACTCCTGGAAGTGAGCAAGAAACTATTAGCAGTGCTTGGGAGGCTAAATCAGTGCTGTGGCCAAAGCAAGTAGCTTACCTCCCATTTTTTAAGCCCTCCCCACCCAATTTTGTTGTTATTGATTTCAATTTTGGTTTTGGAACATACCTGGAGGTGCTCAGTGATTTTTCCTGGCACTGTTCTCAGGAATCACTCACTCCCCATGTGGTTTGGAAGGCCAGATAAAGTGCTGGGATGGAGAGCATGCAAGACCCTACCTGTTATCTCTCCTACCCCACCCAATTCATTTTAAACTACTGTTTCTTATACTGTTCAATGTGAGCAAGGATTAGGAGACAGCTGAATAAATTCCCCCAGCAGCACTTCTCTTAAAAATTATCTCCAAAATATCTAATCTTATGCAATATTTAATGAAGCTTACTCTATGTGGGCATTAGTAAGTTCACAAGAAAAGAAAATGAGCACCATTATTTTTTCTGGAACAAATAGGGTACTATGTTATCCTATATAAAAACCAAAGTACTAAGTTTTTTTGCCTACAAAACAGAAATCTTTATCAACTCATCTATATCCTTATTACTTACTCCATTCATGTTTATCTTTTTTTTTTTGGAATTATAGTATAAATAATTGTGTCCTATGTTTTTGTAGTGCTCTTAACCCATCATCTTTTCCTCCTGTAAGGAGGGAGGAGAGGGAGGAGAGGAAGGAGGGAAGGAAGGAAGGAAGGAAGGAAGGAAGGAAGGAAGGAAGGAAGGAAGGAAGGAAGGCAGGAGGGA
>PVKC010035282.1:0-13484 GCA_004027635.1 Crocidura indochinensis | reverse complement strand
GTTTTGTTTCTTCACATCAAAATAAGATGTATGCAGTGTGCATAGGAATTTGTAATTTTTGTTTTCACTATAGTCTGGCCCTCCAATGGTCTGAGGGACAGTGAACTGGGCCCCTGTTTAAAAAGTTTGAGGACCCCTGCCTAGGCTATCGCTGGCAAGGCAGATGCCTTACTACTTTGTGCCACTGCTCCGGCCCCTCATTTAACCTTTTTTACCCTCAGTTATAACTCCACAGGAACCGGAACATTTCCCCCACCCTAGCCAGCTGCCAAAGCGAAAAGACAGATTCCCAGTCTGCCTTGCCTCAGTCCAAGAAGTTGCCACCACCACTGCTGCTGATTTGCTCTTAGCAGTCCCCTTTCCCCCACCTCCTGTCAGATTCAGTTTATGTAGCAGCAGTTTTCCTCATTTCTTTTTTTGGATCTATTTAGTAGGAAATTCTAGTAGATAAGACCCTCTTGTGCTCCTAGTTCATGTTAGAACCAGGATATTTGGATTGTTTGGCTTGTTATTTTTATTCCCATATGCACCAGTAGTACCATGTGGCATTGTTCGTTTTTGTATAGGCACATTAAAATGAGTGAAGTCTTATGTGTGGAAACAAGTTCTTATCTAATAGGGATAGGAACACATAAGTTTTATACTGCAGTGGGGCCTTACACCCTGAACACTTGTCATTGTGACTTGGCTTAGGCTTCAGAAGATCGGATGTTGGCCATTCACCCCTGAGCCTTGGATCCCATCTATGTAACTAGCATGGTTTTCTACACCAGCACCAGAAATCAGTCTTCTACCAGGACAGTCCTAATGCTGCCCTTGAATTGAATTGCTCCAGAGTGGGTTCATATGGCACCCTGACGACGGGTAACAGCAACAACCTGCTTTCAGGGCAGGTCTCCCTGCATTGCCACATAATGGTGAGATGAAACCAGAAGATGCTCCATGTCACCCTGACTTTGACATAGGAACTGTACAAAAACTAGGATTTCTATCTACAGAAACCTGTCCACAACAACTGTGATTGTGAAGAACTTTTACGGGGACCACAGAGGAAAACTTTAGGGTTAGACAACTTAGTACACCTGGAGCCTGTAGATGGTCTTATGCCAGGATGCTTTATGGGATGCTTCTCTGTTTTTAGGTCAAAGATTTTTCCTTCCTATTTCCCTCATATTTTGCTGAGCCTATACAAAAACAAACAAAAAAACCCTGCCACACACACACTTTTTTTTTTAATATGGAACACTTCACGAATTAGTGTGTCATCTTTTTGCAGGGCCATGCTAATCTCTGTATCGTTCCAATTTTAGTATATGTGCTGCCGAAGTGAGCATCACACACACTTTTTTTGTTTTGTTTTTTTGGGCCACACCGTTTGATGCTCAGGGGTTACTCCTGGCTAAGCGCTCAGAAATCGCCCCTGGCTTGGGGGGACCATATGGGACGCCTGGGGATCGAACTGCGGTCCTTCCTTGACTAGCGCTTGCAAGGCAGACACCTTATCTCTACCACCACCTCTCTGCCCCCCCCCACTTTTTTAAATGTTTTTTTTAAAATCTCTTTTTTTTACATTTTTTTAATTTTTAATTATGAGAACAAAGATGCAAAGAAAGAGGACAAGGTAAAGTTACAGTGGAAGGACAATCACCCATAAACAGAATTCTCAGAAATCCCCTTGCTGATAGTGGTTACAAGCACGGCCACGGAGTGAAGCGGAGCTGCCGCGCTTTTTGGGTGGGGGACCTGGAGAGGTTCCTTGTTGTTCGGAGCCGGCTCGGTAGAGAAGAAGCAGGAAAGCTAAATCTCTTATTTTTTAAATTGGGGCTCCTGCCTTTTTCATAAAACCTTGGGACACGGTTATCACATATTCGCTCATTTTTCTATAAAACTAAGAAGAAAGGATCAAAGAAAGACTGGGACCAGGGACCAAGTGGTCTCAGATGCATTGGCCGGGAAATAAATAAGAATAGAACTAAATATACAAGCCAAAGTCAATGATAATAGAATCAAGGAACCTAAATTTTAACAATCTAAACTTAAAGGGGCTTGTTATACTGGTAGATCAAGGGGCAAAGAGTAGTGGTATAAGATGCACTCTGCACTCTAGGTGACCAAAAAAAAAAATGCTCTCTGGGCCATTGGTGAAGGGAGGTTGACACTGGTGGTGGGAAGGGCCCTGACTCGTTGTATATCGCAGATTCAACTCTGAATGATTCTGTTGATCACAATAGTTTCAATTAAAAAAAAAAAAAAGGACCAACAGCCATTCTTTGGGCCACAAGCCCTCTGACTCAGGGACCTGGAGTGTCCCTTGAACCATGTTTCTCGGTCAGGAACGCCCTCTTGTGGACATAAGCGTCTCTGCAAGTGTCCGAGGAACCCTTAAGGAATTCAGTAGGGCTTTTGGGTATGGAACCCTGGGAGCCGTGATTGTGTCCTTTATTTTTATTTTATCTATCTATCTATCTATCTATCTATCTATCTATCTATCTATCTATCTATCTATCTATCTATCTATCTATCTATCAATCATTGGTTTTGAAGACACACCGGCGGTGCTCAGAGATCATTTCTGGAAGACTCGGATAAGATGGGATGCTGGATGGAACTTGAGTCAGTCACAGCACCCTCCCCTTTGTATTATCACTCTAGCCCCCTTCCAGACGTTTGTTCCACCCTAAAACATGATTTGGGGAGCTGGGTCCCATACCTCAGTGCTCAGGGACTTTGTGGTCAGAAGTGAGGGCCTAGAGACCATATCAGGGATGGAACCAGGGTCAGCTTCATGCAAGGTGAATACCTCATCTGCAGCACGGTCTCTCTGGCTCTTAAAAGCCAGAAGGAAAACAGTGAAGACCCGGAAGGAAAGGTGGACACTTGACAGCCGTCCCTTTTGGTTTCCAGAGGGGTTTCACATCTGCCTAGCTGAACTTGTGACTTCCGGGAGATACCATCATGTGTGCGAGGCCTTACTAGGAGTTGTGGGACCCGAATAACCCTGTTATTATTAGTTTTACTGTTATTAGGGTCATTCGGGTGCTTAGCTTTTCCTCTCGACTGGAAAGGTAGATGAGCAATAAGAAAATCAGAAGTGACTAATTTTCCAGAGCAGGCCCCTTGGCTATAGGCCAGATAAGCACTTGCACCTGCCTGAGAGGATTTTGTTTCAGCAAGAAAATGAAAGCCTTGACTTGAGCTCCCGTCCAGTATTCAGGAGCAAAACTTCATGTGTAGAAATCACTCAGTAGAATGTCATTTCAGAGCCAGAAGGCAAAGAATCATGGGAAAGGTACTTGCCTTGCAGGTTTGATTCTGGGTACCCCATAGGGTCCCTAAACCCTGCCAGGAATGACCCCTAAACACTGAGCCAGGAGTTAGTTCTGAGCACAGTTAGAATGTAGAGAACTCCCCCACCCCATCCCTCGCCCTACTCCACAAAAAGCAAAGAAACAAAGATCCTTGGAGCCTGAAAGATAGTATAGTGGGCAGAATGTTTGCCTTGCAGGAAACTGACTTAGGTTTCAGAAGGCCAAAAGGGACCTCATTACTCACCTGGACTGACCCGTGACTGCAGGAGTAAGCCCTGAGCACAGAGTTCACAGTAAATTCATAAGTGCATTCTGAGTGAAGTCAGGAGTAATTCCCAAACACTGATCCCTCCTCTTCCTCCTCCAAAATCTAGACAACAATAAGAAAAAAGAAACAAAGACTCTGACTCAAGTTACAGCCGTGGGTGGTCCCTGAGCATCCTCTGGTCAGCCACCACCTTTCCTGAAGGGTAAAACGGTGCGGAAAAGACCCAAATTTTCCAAGAGTTAAGCAGGCTGCAGGGTCGCTCTTGGGCCCTGTGGATTCCGCGGAAAACACCCCATCTCCCTCCATCCCTGGAATTGGACTTCGGGATACCGAGTCTGAAATGTCTCTTTGCCTCTAAGGCTCACGGGGTTTTTTCTTTCTGTGTTAACTCCGCAGCTCGGGGCGCTCCGAGTTTATTCTCAGCAGAGCTACCGGGAGGCGCGTGGTCCCCAGGGTCTCCTCGAGCTGGCTGTGGTTGCGTGGTCCTTCCCGGCCTGTCGGCGTGAGTCGACCCGGGAGTCACAGACCTTCGGGACTCGCTCTTGGGCCTTTATTACGCAGAGGAAGCAACTTCAGTTTCGGAAAACGGCCCAACTTGGGGCGTCTGGCGCGGGCGCGCACTGGGTGGGTGCAGGGCCGGGCGCGCTGGATTCGTGCACAATGTATTTTTTTTTTTTTTTTTTTCCGAATTGGGGACCACACCCGACAATGCTCCTGGCTCTGCGCTCAAGAATCACTCCTGGTGGTGCTCGGAGGACCCTACGTAAAGCTCACGCTGTGCAAGGCAGCATTACATTTTATTCATTCATGGGCTCACATGACCGATCTAAGAGGCCTCCCTGGTGGTCTAGTGGTTAGGATTCGGCGCTTTCACCGCCGCGGCCCGGGTTCGATTCCCGGTCAGGGAAAAAGGGACCTTTTTGGCTGCAGACTGGAATGTGCCACCTCAGATTCTTCTCTTTCTCTGCGGGTACCTGGGGCTGCGGGATCCTTGGGGTGCTCGGATATCCTGAAGACCACCTTTCCTTTTCCCTGGCCTGGGCCTTCTACTGTCAGTCCCATATTTTGGAGAGGTGGAACTTCGGGCCTTGGGACTTTGCAGAGAAAGGCACGGCCCCATCCACACTCCTTGTCCTGCAGCTGGGTGCGGGGTGGACGAAGCGACTTTGCCAACGTGGAGACATCGTGCTCTGGGGTTCTCCAAAATCACCTGCAGAAGTGATTGGGAACCTGGGCCTGGGGGTAGCGCTAGGAAAGACGTGAAAATCCCCGCGTGACAGTTTCCAGAGTCTACAGCCATTGCTCAAAGTCGCTGTGACTGTCTTCAAAGCAAAGCCAAGTGCTTTTGAGTGCGAGTTGGACCTGGGACTTCTAGAAGGATGGAGGATGGGAAGAAAAATAAGCAACCCGAACAGGAGCAATGACTCCGGAAAGAAAAAAAATCCGCGCGCGTCCCTGGGTGGGCTCGAACCACCAACCTTTCGGTTAACAGCCGAACGCGCTAACCGATTGCGCCACAGAGACCTGGTGCTAGAGTGTGCTTGGCTGCTTATCCTTATAGGCGGGCTAGCAAGGGCTCCCTGCACATTTCTGCTGCATAGATCGGATTTTTCGAATGTTCCCTGACTTGTGCGATTCCAAAAGTAGTCACGAGTGGGTGGGCTCAACGCCCTGTCCTGCAGCGGAGCTCAGACACCCCCTTTCTGCCAACTTGGTAGAAAGAAACCACTTCGTCCCTGGCAGGTTTACGTGTTTGTTTGTGGGGTGTCTACACCCGGTGGGTCTTGGGGAAGGGTTATTCTTTGCAGGGCTCAGGAGGGTGGGGAGCTGAATCACTCTCGCTGGGTCCTTTTTTTTATCATTTGAAAACCCCGTGTCCATCTCCAGCCTGTGTCCACCCCAAAAGGGGAATTGCATATAATCTTGAATCCTAGAATTATTTGGAATTGCTGTAAAACTCACCCTCCTCCGTGCTGATATGGGACAGATAGCAAAGGAGATCTGAGAGCTTAGCTGAACCCTCCACCCCCAAATAAAGCAGTTTCCCCTTCTCACACTCTTCAGTGGTTGGAAAAGGACCAGGGAGGGGATGAACCCAGCAGCGCTTGAGCCAGTTTAGGGCAACATGAAACCGATACATAATTTCCAAGAACTTTCTGTTCACTTTGCTGACACCTCCTGTCCAGATTCTTTGGGGTTTTCCAAAATTGCACAAACTTTTTCGAGCTGGCCCGTGTTTGTTTGCTCATTGTAGAAATCATTCCTCCCTCCTACTTATTACTACGTTGCAGAAACAGTATGTACCCCCCACCATGACTTTAGCGGGGGGTTTCCTCCACAGGCGGCCACTGTTCCAGGTGAAGCAAAGGAATATGAGTGACTTGTAGCACTGGAACAGTAGGGACCTTGATAATTGGGATGGGCATGGGAGGGGGGGAGGATACCCTTCCTAGCCAAAAACCCTGAGATGGCCTAAACTGCAATTCACAACCAGGCCTGGAGAAGAACAGGAGATTTGACCCAGGGTTAGAATCCCGTTGGGAACTGAGCAGCAATGAAGGGGCAAAAACGCAGACCCAGGGGGACATGAGAGTTCTGAGATAGAGAGGACGGTGTCTATACCAGGGGTGGCGAACAGGATTTTTACCCTCACTTAAAATGGCAAAATGCAATATGTGTTTATAATAGATTATTGTTAAAATTATATGCTTTTGTGTGTTTGTCTGTTTTGGCAGGTCACTGCGTGGTGTGGCTCTCTGACTCTCACAGTTTAAAATTTTGGCTCTTTGTGTCGAACTTGTTCGCCACCCCTGGTCTATACTCAGGCTTAAGGGTGTAGGGACCGTATCCTGGTATGTCCTGGTCCAAAAAGGGATATTTGCTAGCTCCCAGTCTAAACCTGCTCGAGGCTCAGAAGGTTGTTATTATTATAAATTGTAACTCAACCATGAAAAATTTAACTGTGGAAAAAAAAACTGTAGTATGAATAACTTTGTAACCATGAATTTAAACAAAAAATAATTAAAACTTAAAAAGAAATAAAAAAGAATACTTAAGGAAACAAAATAATCTTTTTGTTCAACTTTTTGTTTTGTACCTCCATATCTGTGCAAAGATGCTTCAATCAAAATCATTATTAAAGTGTATTTTTTTTCTTTCTTTTTTTTTTTCTTGTTTTTTTTTTGACCATGTGGGACACCGGGGGATCGAACCGCAGTCCGTCCAAGGCTAGCGCAGGCAAGGCAGGCACCTTACCTTTAGCGCCACCGCCCAGCCCAAAGTGGCTTTGTTTATAAAAATATTAATCTCCCCTTTAAGCCTACGGATGCACTGTTTGATATAAATTATGCGGTTTGATATAAATTATGCGGTATAAAGACGGGGTGTAAAACCGAAGACAAAATGGAGATGACCGGGATTGACTTCCATTTCAAAAGTGAGGCTTCCCTGACCGGGAATCGAACCCGGGCCGCGGCGGTGAGAGCGCCGAATCCTAACCACTAGACCACCAGGGAGCACGTACGTCCCGGTTATGCCATCCCATTGATGTTACACTGCAACCCGCCCAGCGCGCCCCACCCAGTGCCACGTTCCTACAATCAGTACCACCCCTGCCGTACCCAGTTTCCCGGCGCTTCCTGCTGCCCTGCACCGAGCGTCTGCGCTGCGTGGCCACAAGGGAGCGGAATCCGCATCTTGCAAAGTAGCTCTTCTCGCACCGCCACCCGCCAGGTCCTGGCCGGGCTGGAAGGGGCGGAGTTAGGAAAGGATCCACCGAGTCTGCGACTTGAATGTGGTTCGGGTCGAGTTCTCACTAGAGGCCCGGGCTCGGTTCTCAGCTCGAGCAACACTAGCTTCGCTTTCTTTTCTTTTGCTTCGAGTTTGGTTTTTTTTTTTTTTCCTTCTTCTTCTTCTTTTTCTCCCTGGCTTTCCAAATCTTGTTCATTTTATTTTTGCACGAGTCAGTTGAAAAATGAGCTCACTAGGCTTCGAGAGGGTCGACATAGGGCCTCCGGGTCTAGACAAAGAATCTTAAATCAGTGCTCAGTGGATTCGTTCGAGCAAGGCCAAATGAAATGGGAGAGGTCAGCGGTGCGGGAGGACACTGGAAACCGTACTCATAATACGGAGGCGGCGTATGCGGGGTGCATAAAGGAAACATCTCTAGCAGAGAATGGGAACAGGGCCCCAGCGGCAAGAGCGACGACTCCTAACTACTAGACCAGTAAGAGAAGAAGAAACTCATGCAAAAAATTTGCAATGGTCCCGGAGCTGACTGAATGCATGTGGCTTCCGAGGACTGAGCTATATACTTTCTGGAGGCTCCATTTGACACCCCCCCCCCTTTTATTTTGGTTCTAGCCTTGGAGTGAGACTGCAGTGGTAGATGGAGCCAGATCCCTGGCGAGGCTCGAAGGTCAGGGCGCTCTGCCTCGCATTCAAACTCAATCCCTGATCCTGGAACCAGGCCACAACCCACCCACCCAAAGGCCCGTCAGTATCTGTCATTTCTTTGTCCTCACAAGATGGGCTGTTGGAATTAAGGAGTAGAAGAAACAGGGAAGGAATATTATTTTAGGACTACTATAACCGTCCTCGTTAGTATAGTGGTGAGTATCCCCGCCTGTCACGCGGGAGACCGGGGTTCGATTCCCCGACGGGGAGGTGTACATAAGTTTTTACTGTCTGTTTTGTGAACAGCTTCAGTTATGCTAAATCAGAACTTTGTGTTTGTTTGCTTGCTTTTTGGTTTTGTCTTTATTCATTTATTTTACATTTAGTTTTTGGAACCAAGTCCCCTCCTTACCCTCTCCACCATAAATACGAGACATAAATGAAATAATATAAAATAAAACAAAATTAAACAAAATAAAATAAAAAAAAAAAACCCAGTGCAACTATTGGTACCCAAGCTGCACCTGAAAACAAGATTAGGTGTAGCTTGATTCAAAGCAGAGGAGTAAATGGATACAAGGACTTCGCTTTATATTTCAGAGGATGTGAGGTCCGGTACAGTAAGAATCTTAAAAGCAAAAAAGGAGACAAGTGCTGCATGGGCCGGGAATCGAACCCGGGCCTCCCGCGTGGCAGGCGAGAATTCTACCACTGAACCACCCATGCACGTGCTCGAACTTCGGCATTCGTACTCTAGGAGCCCACTTCATCGCCTGGCTGAGAGCAAAAGGCTCTGCCCGGCCGGCTGGACCGCTCTCCTGTGCGCCCGCGAGATGCAAACAGACCCCAGCCGAATCTCCGGCCTCTCTCTGAAACCCGCCTGCACAGGGGCGTCTTAGCTAACGAGCTCGCGCTCTCCCGGGACCCCGGCTTCAAGTCCGAGTTGAGGAAATGTCAGCTCCCCGGTGTCACCGCGCACACCCCCACCGCGGGTCCAGCGCCCCCAAAGAGCTTCTCCGCTATCTCCATGGAAAACGGGGAAATGTGGACCATCCATCTGTCCACTCCCTGGGTGGAGTAGATGTCAATGGAGATGGTCACCGTCCAGGAGGCTGCAAAGGCGAGGTCATATCGAGCGTGATTGGGCGCGTGGGGGGAGTCCTGGACACTCCACACACATATACACAACTTGGGGTCCCGAGCTGGCCTGGTTCTCTGACCGGAGAGTTTCTGGGGAGCACCAGCCCCAGAGAAGTATCCCAAGCACCGGTGCACCGGCGGTAAGAGCGGAGTGGGTCCGTGTCAATGTCAGTGTCAGGCAAGGGATTCGAACCCGTGTGTCCAGGGGGAGCCTGGACCTGAGCACAGAGCCTCAGACCGTTCGGCTACCCTGACACTCTGAAAGCGCCCCGCCCCCCCCCCCCCCCAACCAACCACCCACCGGGAGCGCGCGGCCCAGGAGTGTCGGTCTCCGGGATCGGGGTGCGCACAGGCGCGCTTCAGGGTATGGAACCCGCGTGGCCATAGAAAAAGGGCGCAAGGGCGGCGGGCCCGGGACAGCTCCGACCGGAGCGCGGCGACTGTGACTGCAGTGATCAGGAACTCACGGAGGCTGGCGCGGCGGGACGCACCGTCTACTCTAGATGGATGCATGAGAGTACCTTCTCACATTCCCTGGTGGTCTAGTGGTTAGGATTCGGCGCTCTCACCGCCGCGGCCCGGGTTCGATTCCCGGTCAGGGAAGTTTCATTTTGAGGGGCGAACCTGCTACCAGACTCCAGGTCAGGGTGATTTCCTTTTGTCCTCTCCACACAATTAATTCCTTTCCCGATGCTCCATCTGACACTGCCTGTTGCGCACATCCTGTGTGTCCCTTCTTTGCTCACTCTTCCCCAAATCCCGAGTGAGCTCCCTTACTTTCTCCTCCATGTTTTCAAACTGTGATCATCCCCGGGGATGTCTGGAAGGACCAAAGAGGAGGTGGCAGAGAAGGGAGGAGACGAGGCATTTCTTTTTTCCAAGGTCGGGGGTCTCTGGGTAGGAGGCCGTCAACAGTGTGTGTAATGGAGCTAAATAAAAATTAAATTCCCAGTTGCATGGGCCGGGAATCGAACCCGGGCCTCCCGCGTGGCAGGCGAGAATTCTACCACTGAACCACCCATGCACACATCCTTGTGGAGCCGACACAGTATTAATGACCTTAGTTTTTCCAAATGTGATTTTTCTGGTTTTTAGATTCCAGGGACAAAATGGCTGGCAAAGCCACGAATATCCACCAAACCGAGATTCTGAGCAGATAGAAAAAGGGAAGGGGCTCCACACTGACCAAGTTCACACCAAGTTGATGTGCAAATGGAGTCAAGTACACAGGGGCATTGTCTTTGCATCTGCAAAAAGGTGAGGGTACCCAGCGGTGGGAGCTGTGTAGAGAGTGCAAAAGTGAGTCTTGAACCCATACTTCCAGTGGAGACTATGACCTGAATGATGGCCAGACTGCCCAGCCATCTGTGCATGTGGCTACTGGCCCCTCAGTTTGGCTGTATCCATTTCCAGGAAAAGGGGCCTCAACTCCAACCTCCGCTTCCAGCCTGAGATTATTTAAAAAGCATTTTCTGCTTTTAAATTCTGAGTCAGCAGATAAAATCAGTACTCACCAGGGTTTGCACTCCTTTCTCTGCCTTCTTGAGACTCAATGTATCAGAAATTCAAAGTTTGAAACAAGCAGCAGGCTTTGCCAGCCCTCACTTGGATTCCATCCTGTTACATTTTGGTGGCTGTGTTTTGCATGGTAGGCGGAGTTCCCTGTGATGTTGATTTAACGTCTTGTCACCAGAGGCCCGAGGGTTGTGTTTTTTTCTTGCCTGGTGGGAACTGCTTGGCAGTTTGCTGTGGCAAAATAGGTGCTCCATGGTCTGACTTTTAACCCCCAGTGATCTTGACATCACCTCTGTAGGTGCTATCATGCTCCATGGATATACCCAACACACCCAGAGAAAGAAGAATTGGAAATCTAGGTCCTAGTGTTTCACCAAACCAGTTTCATCTGGGGAGGAGGGTTTCTTTAGGAGATTAAGTTGGCAGGCGAGAATTCTACCACTGAACTAACCATGAACCCATGAGATTAACTAAATTGGGGAGAAATTCATGGGAAATGCATGAGATCAAAACTTCAGGAGAAAAACTCAACCTATGTAAAGGTGGAGATCTCTCCTTGGACAGTTTGCAAAAACGGGACTGCCATCCTGAAAATGGAAGTTGGAATTGGAGGAAGGGAAACCAGCCTCGTTTTGCAAGATAGGCAAAGACAAGGGAACAGGCAGACAGAAGAGGGAAAGAGGGTCCTTGAAGGGACAGTCACTACAGCGTGACACGGCCTGCGGGGTGGCATATGATGTCTGGGGCTTTCGGAAGTTGTTTTCAAGAATTCAACCCTTTCCATCCGCTTTTCTGAACTCATCTCCCAAACCCCACAGTACTTAGGACCAGAACTGGGACAACCTGGAGATCAAAATGTTCCAAAATGTGCGAACTGGGAACCTGTGGCTGCTTCTGCTGCTGAATGTGTTGTGGTTGCCAGGTAAGGGGGGGTCATTCTGAACAAGGACCCCAGAGGCTGAGAAAGCGCAAGCTGGCAAGGAACCCGGTATTCTTTTCCAGTTCTCAGTTCTCCTGGTCAGAAATCAAACATCCAAGTGCTGTGTCCGCCTGGTGGCTTGGGAGAGCAGGGTGGAGATGGGCAGGGAGTGACCTTTATGGTTGGACACTCACAGGCAGGGTGTCTTTGGCAAGCACCCCAGCCCTCCCTCCATGCTCTGCTCTCCTGAGCACTGCCTTTTTCTCTTTCTCTCCTCAGCCTCTGCAGACATGGGAGCTGGTGAGTGGCCTGGCACACCCAGGGGTAGGTGCGTGGTAATGACTTCACCCTGAGATGGACATAATCAGCCCAACTCCTGGGGTTCTGCGTGTACTGCGCCCCCATTCCTGCGGTCTAGGAGTCTAGTCCTGCTTGAGTTCCTGGACCCCCCTGAGACACAGGTGCACAGACACAGACACCCGCATTTGAGAGATGAAGAAGGGGAGAAAAGGCCCAGATGGGAATGAGGAGGGTCCTGCAAGTCTTGGATTAGGGCAGCATGAGGTGCTCCATACATAGTCTCAAAGACTCACAGGAGGTGCTTTAATTGATTTGGGGGGTCCCCATCATGCATCCTAACTGGGAATTCTCTGTCCCTCTCATGGTGCCTTAGAGCTGCCAACAGAGCTGCCCAAGGCCGTGGTGACCCTCAACCCACCCTGGATCAATGTGCTCCAGAAGGATGCAGTGACACTGCACTGCCAGGGCCCTCACAGCCCCGAGGACCCTAAGACCCACTGGTTCCACAACGGCAGCTCCTTGGACACCCAGGGGCAGCCCAGCCTGAACTTCACGGCCAGCAGCAACTCCAGCGGAAACTATAGCTGCCAGACGGACCGCAGCCTCCCCAGCGACCCGGTGCAGCTGACAGTGGTCACGGGTCAGTGCAGCACAGTGGTTCACCCCAGCAATCTGCTACCCATAGCACTTTGGGGTCCTGCCCCACAGAGGGGAGCAGGAGAGAGGAGCACAAGACTAGAGAAGGGGGTTCCCTGACCATGAGGGGAGACAAGGATCAGGGATCAGGAGGGAGGATCAGGAGGGGTTCCCCAAAATGTTGTGGTCTTAGAGGGTACATGGCTTCAGGGGGACAAACTCCCTCTGTCCTAGGGCTTCCCCAGACTTTGCAGAGGACCACGACCCTCACCATAGGCTCCCCCCTGGAGTGGTTGAGCAGGGTCGCCCCCAACATAATGTTTCTACTTTCTTCTGTCTGTCCACAAGCAAATTCCACGAAGTGGGCAGGAATTGGACAGAAGAGAAGCTGAGTTGGCAGAAAGCAATGTCCATGGGCTGATCAGCAGGAACCCCCTCACTGATCTCTGGAAGGATTGTTCCGTATCTTTCTGGAAACTGGTCATGGAAAGACAGGTGCTGTGTGACTGGGCAGGTCTGAACATGCACCTTCCACACAGGAGCTAATTTAGGCCTCTCACCCCTAGCTTCTTCTCCTAGTCTACCGAGGTCTGCCCTGTGGGTGTTCACTTTGTCCCTCCCCTCAGACACCTCTTCTTGGAAACTTCTGGAAACCTCTCTTAGTTCCACTTTCTCTCCATGTCACCCCATTTGTGTCTTCCAGACTGGCTGCTCCTGCAGACTCCCTCGCTGCAGTTCCAAGAGGGGGACCCCATTGTTTTTCGGTGCCACAGTTGGAAGAACAGGCCTCTGGTCAAGGTCGCCTTCTTCCAGGATGGACAAGCCAAGACTTTCTCTCACTATGATCAGAACTTCTCCATCCCACAAGCCAACCTGAGCCATAGTGGGGAGTACCACTGCCAGGGCTACATCGGGAGAAAGATGCACACTTCACAGCCGGTGGCCATTGCTATCCAGGGACACCACCAAGGGGCTTCCAGTCTGGGTAGGAATGTGGAACAGC
>PVKC010035281.1:0-13498 GCA_004027635.1 Crocidura indochinensis | reverse complement strand
GGCCCATTGACGGAGTGAACCGATCGAAGCTCTCAAATCCAGTTCATCGAGCTTCCAGTTCATCGAGCTCAGAGTTGAGTTTAAGAAATAACCTGATTTGCTAGTTTGCCAGTCTGAGTAACTAGGTGTGGTACAAATGTCAGCAGCTAATTACTTGTAACCATTATTAATAGGGCTGCACTAATTATCTCTTGCACCAGGCAAGATTCCACAGATGAGAAGATGAGGAGGGAGGCTGAACACGTACCCAGAGGGTGAGTGGGGTCAGAAGAGTGAAACTCAGAAGAGGGTGTGGGAGTAGTAGTGGTGGGGGTGACCTCCCACCACCAATGGAACAGCCTTCTGGCCCCTCTCCTCCCCTCGCCTGGAACGCCCGCAATCTACTGAAACCTCTTATTAAAAGTATACTGGAGGTAATAAAAGTGTCACCGAAGATTTGCTCATTTTCTAAACTGTCATTAAAAACAAATTTATGGCTAGGGCAAATCCAGGCAGTGGAGGGAGAGAGGAGGAATGATTTAAACTCGTTCCCTCATCTGTTAAAGACGCTAGCACACAAGAGGGATTGGGAGAAAAATGGCATTCGTCTCCCACCGTTGCTGGCCTGGGCCTCACAGCACCTGTAGGCTCTTCGCTTCCAAATAGCCCTTCTGCATCCCTCCCCCTCGAAGGCGCTGGGTTGTTTTCTGCACCCCCATCTCCTCCCAATCAACGCTATGAGGCCTTTGGCATCAGAATTATCTGATGATTGCTCTAGTTTCCTTCATGTCACCCAGGGAAGGTGAGGTGGGGACGATCTTATGTCCTATAGAATAAGGGAGTGCCAGAAAGCGAATTGGAGACCAAGTTTAAGCACCAGTATCTGTGGCCCAGAGCTTAAGGTTTACCCAGGCCCCATGGGTTCTGCTAAGACCCATTGGCCCAGCTTCCAACTTGGGGACGGGGTCCATCTAGCAGTCCTATTAGAAACTCAAACACTACTGAGAGCCCATCTGTGTCCTTCTGTGACCCTACACTTGTTATGGGTGACCTTGAGTGTGACCTTGAAGAGTCCCTAGTACTCAGGCCAACCCCATCTGATTCACATACTAGCCCGGTCCACATCGATGTTAGGTTCTTGGGCATTTCACTGGTTGAAAAAATCGCAGGCATTGTTCCAATGGGAGTAAGCCAGAGTAGGCCTCTGCCATTTGTAGGGCCTGTGACTAGCTCAGCACGTGCTGGGATTGGGAACATACAGACCCACAAGAAGGCTATGGCTCCTGAGATGCTATCATCAAGAGGAGAGTCTCTGCTCTGTGTAAGGAGGCCCTGGGGGCTGTCACAGAATCCCAGTCAAGGCTGTTATAGCCCCCACATTATTCTGTGAACCAAGCGGAGCCAGCCTATAAGCATACTCATGGGACAGGAAGGCCTTACTGGCTCAAAGAGCTGGAGGATGTAGGGCACAGAGCATGTGCCATCTCCTGAGAAAGAGAAGTGAGAACAGGAGCCAGATTACAGGATTCTGCACCATGCCAGCAAAGTTTCTGGCTTGTCCCCTAACTCTACCTATATGGACTTATAAGTACTTCTTGCTTTCTGTTTTTCTTTTCTTTTTTCATTTGGGGAGGACAAATCCATCGATGCGCAGATGTTATTCTTGGCTCCGTGCTGAGAAATCACTCCTAGTGGTGCTCAGGGGACCACATAAGATGCTGGGGATGGAACACGGGTCAGCCATGTGCAAGGCAAGTGCTTTCCCTACTGTACTATCTTTCTGGTTTGTTTGCTTCTTAAATAAGGAAAGTTCCAGAAGAGGAACTAGGGAGAGCTAGATCATGGAGGCGACAAAAACCAAGCCCCAGCAGAGAGTCAGCCCAGGTATCCTCACCACTGTTCCAGGGCCCTGTTTTTCTTGGTGGTGGCAGTAGCATGAGAACAGAACCCCTGCACTGAGTCTCAGTTTGCCATCATAGGAGACAACCTGGGAAGATTAACTAGCATGCTCTGATGGGTAGAGTGCACCCCAGAACCTCACAGATGCCTTCCTCCTATGTTGGTGGTGAGGGGGAGAAGAAATGCTCCAAGTGGATATAACCCAGATGGAAAGATGGCAACAGAACATTTCTCTACATGACATTTTAAAAGACAAACAGAGTCACCAGTGGATTCATTTTGTTGAGGAATATGAATTCTGAGAAATCCCTGGAAACTTCTGGGTAAAGGGGGCTCTTGGGTTGCACTTGGAAGGCACAATGCACACTAGAGAAAGAGACAAACAGGAAGCTCCAGGGAACCAAGATGCCCAGATGAAGACACATTCACTGCAGGCCTGTCAGTGGCTACATGCCTGCTTCAAGCCCAACATGGATCAGCAAGAAGCAGGTAAAAATACTAGGCCATGGGGCAAGAGCAATAGCACAGCAGGTAGGTCTTTGCCAGGCAAACCTGGGCTGGATCCCCAGTATCCCAGATGGTGCCCTGAGCTTGCCAGAAGTAATTTCTCAGTATTCAGCTACAAGTAACCCTTGAGCAACACCCCAAAACCAAAATTTAAAAAAAAAAAGTACTGGGCCATGGAATGGACCGGATCCCAAGCAAGAGAATCTCTCAGGCACTAGCCAAGGATCTCCCAGCCAGATTTCCACCCACACCTGGGAAATTCTTCCCTCCCCGCTGCAGGCATCCCCTGAGATTGCCATATAATGGAAGAGATGGGATTCAGACTCAGAGGGTACAGGCACCCTGCAATCTACTCCATCTTTGCACTTTCTGGAAGCTCCTGGACATGCCCCGTAAGAGCCCTGCCTTGATGACTCCTCTAAAACAAGGACATCACTTGTTCACAGAGTTGCCAGGAGACATATCATCCAGCAGATCCTTGGGGTCCCTATTTTCCCCCATCCCCTCAGGTGCCAGAAACCACTTTAAAGGCTTCCCCCAGGTGCCATTCCCAAGATGCCTGCTCTAACCTTAGAGTGATCCCCAAAAGATGAGTAAGCTGGGACTCTGGAGGTAAAGCCACATGGCCAAAGTCACAGCTCACAAGTGGAGGAGTACTGAGGTGAACCCTGGCAACTGCCTTTTAGCCTTTCACGGGGCACCGAAGCCAGGCACATTCAGGCTGGAAAATGCTGTCAAATATGCCACAACCACCACTGTTAGCTACATGTCTCGAGCCTGATCTGTGAACTTCTTTTTTTTTGGGGGGGGGGGGGCGGTCACACCCGGCAGTGCTCAGGGGTTGCTCCTGGCTCCATGCTCAGAAATTGCTCCTGGCAGGCACGGGGGACCATATGGGGCACCGGGATTCGAACCGATGACCTTTTGCATGAAAGGCAAACGCCTTACCTCCATGTTATCTCCCGGGCCCCTGATCTGTGAACTTCTTGCATCTGACCAGTTGTCCCTGGCCAAGTGGTCTGCACAGACAAGTCCTACTCCTTTCAGAGGTAACACTGAAGATTAGAGAGACAAGATGACTCCCTAGGGCAGGACCCTGGGCCCCACCTACAGGTCCTATGTATTCTGGCAGGTTTCTGAGACTTCTCTGTTTTTTTAAATCATCCAGGTATGACCTTTGATACTTTATGGTTAGGCTCTGATGAGACATGGTCAAAATTCTCCCTGATCTCCTGAACCTAGGCAAGAGTGAGACTCTGCATTCACTCCAGCTATGTGTCTGTTGGGCATGGCTCAGGATCAGGCATAAGTGTCTGCAGTCTGTCCTTTCAAATCTCTGGGCAGGTCTCAAGGGGCCCAGCCCCAAGAGCCAAAATATAATAGGTCAGTTGTATAAATCGTCTGCCTCACTGCCAGAGATTGGCCCAGCTCTGACTAAATGACCTGGTACTAATGGACAGGAAGGTAGAGGAACCCACTGGGCCACTCACTGGGTGGGAAGGGTGGATGTCACCTCTATCTGAAGAGGAGGCACAGAAGGCAGCCCTGTGGCTCCTCCTTTCCTGCCTCCATATTGCTTCTTGCTGGTGCTTTCAGCTAAAGGTGTGATGCCTAGATCTGTGGCAAACATAATGGGACCGTGTGGTAACATTGCTGAGGTAGCAGAGCAATGACTGGCATTGTTGAGTCACTGTGTCTTTGGAATTATTTGTCTTAACAAGATCATCCATGACTGTGGTTATGCCATTGTCTATGATTTTATTACCTGTGGCCAGGATCATCTTAACTGATAAAGAGAGATCAAGATAATGATGATAATGTTATACTTTATGAAGTATAACTCAGGAAGCTGAGTTTAGTGCCAACAACATAGCATAGTATAATGTTTTGTGTGTGTGTGTATATATATATATATATATATATATATATATATATATAGTATATAGTATATATAGTGTATCACTCATGAGTACAGAGGTCAGGAATAACCTCTGAGCACTGCAGGGTGTGGCCCAAACAACCTTCCTCAAAGGCTAAAAGAAAGGGGAGATAATTCTAGAGAGGATTTTGTTTCTATGACTTGAAAGTAGTGGAAACTGGATTTATATCCAAGCCTAGCCCAACCCCACCCCCCACAAACACCTGTGCACCCCACCACAGCCCTGCCCTGGGCTAACTGACTTCCACTGGAAGGCCATCAGAAGAAATTGGGGCTCCAACTCCTCTTCTTCTATCTCTAAATTCCCCATATCTGGTACACAGAGGCTGAAATGTGTATTTTGGAGCTGAAAGCACTCAAAGATAACAGGACTGGGCCTGCACTGGGGGAAACCAGTTTTGCCCTTCAATGGTTTAGCTGTCTTTAACCTTTCTAAACAGTCACCCCAGAGGCAGTGAATGACATTGGGAAGAACAATTCTTGTGCCCTCCAGATCTTTGTTCCAGGAAGGGGGCTCACATGTCTCTTCTTCCAGTAAGCCTACTTGAATTGATTGTTCTCAGCACCTAGCAGAATGGAAGCCACTATGGCTACTCTTCTGTGCCATCACTCTGTGAGACCAGCATCTCTCCAGGGTCAATTCTCCCTTACTTATGGTCATATCCCCCCCCTTAGCAACGTAAATCCACATAAACCCCTGATTCACCAAAGGGAACTTGCACCCCCAAATGAGGCTTCTTCAGAGTAGGGGACAGCAGGAAGATCACATAGGTCTCAGGACAATCATAGGAGGGGCCTGTGGGAGAGACCCAGGACTGTCTTGACAGGCACAAAAGGAGAGGACAGGCAAGTGGGAAGAGTTCCCAGGTGTGAGGCCTGGATTCCATCTCCTACACCACAAAGAAATAAGAAGCAAAAAGTGACAAAAGGAGGCCCCCATGGGGCGCTGGAAGGACGTGGAGCTGGAGCTGGCGGGTGGTGGGTCCCCCAGGCCTTCCTCGCCAGGTCCCCAAGGATGCTGCATCCGAGCTGCTGCGGCCGCCTCCACTTTTCTCCCCCGGTATTTTTAGTCACATTTAATTTGGCAGCGCTGAACACTTTTGATTTCACCATGATTAGTTAGAGCTTGTGTGCGAGGCTGTTTTTCTTCTTCTCGCCCTGCTCGTCTCCCCCAGGGGGACTGGGTGTTGTTTTGACTTTTATGTGCTACAATAAAAACTTTCATTGTAGCAAAATGTTTGCTCGTCAAAATTAGCTTGCTTAATTCCAAAGAATTGTTTCATCTTGGCTCCAAAGGCACCGGGGATCTTTTTTACAAGACGAATTGGCCACCAGCCAACCGTCTCCGGGACAATTCTCGGCTGTGCTCTCCCCCCGGAACTCAGCTGCCCACGGAGGAGGCGGCTCGGCTCTGGGCCTCTGCCGTGGCGCCCACTGGGCCCCTGGAGCATTGGGACACAGATGCACACCCCGGAGACACACCCACAGCATAGGCCAGGGGTGTGTGTGTGTGTGTGTGCGTGCACACAGACAGAGACACATGCAAATTCAGACACAGACACACACAGATAAACACAAACACAGACATACAAATATATACAGAGACACACACACAGATAACACACAGACACACACAGATGCCCACATACGCACAGATCCACATAGACGCAGATACCTACACACATATGTGACACACACACACACATACACACACACACACAATCACTTGCTCCAGCCCACTCCCAGCACAAATACACTCTCAGACAGACTGAATAGTGCACAAATAATGTGCAGGCATGGACACCAAATGGGCAGGACACCAGCATCTGCATCAGTGATGGTCATTCATGGCACTGGATGCCAATGGCCTCCTTCCCTGGATTAGACCACTCCCACCTCACAGTTGTCCCCTGAGATCTCCTGCCCTGGCCATCTGTGATAGTCACCCATCACAATAAGTAGGTTTAGTCCAGCTCTCAGGAAGGCCAGTGAGTAGCCTTAGCTAGTGGAGGGCAGAAACAGGGTAGTCTGAGGAGAAAGTTCTGAAAACCATCTATAGAAGGGCAGGAGTGCTTTGGCTCCTCAAAGCTGGTACAGACTTTCTGGGCCAATTAATGCCAAGTTCCCCCTTCAGTAGCCCCTAATCTTCTCCTTGCCCCTGCTCTGGAGGGGTGGCGTTTCAGCCAGTCTTGGTGACCAGCTAGTGTTGCCATGAGCAGAGATAACACTTGGGCTGGCATTTCCAGTACTTTCCTTCATCCTTAGCCCTATTTAGACTCTGCATCTGTCCCCTGTGGCCTCTAAGTGCCATGTCCCTTCTCCTGCATCTGATAGATAGACAAAGGGCAAGGAGGGAGGGTCAGGAAACACCCAGACTGACCAACTAGCAGTGGGACCTCGATCAGACTTTAGGCTGGCTGCAAAACCAAGGTATGGATCTGCTGAGCAGAATTGGCCCTCGGAAGAGCTGGCATGGCCAGGGTCACAGATAACCAGCTCTTTCTGATGTGGGTGGCACAGAGAGAGGATTCAACCCAGTGGGTTTCTGGGTGGTCGGGGAGCCCACCTTACCCTCCACATGCTCCAGGGACAGGGGGAAGAAAAGGGCAGATATATTGGCTATCCTGTGTCTTCACATCTATGAGCTGGAGCTAAAGGATGTGTAAAGAAGTCTTTTTCAACCACTGTACCGCGACACACTAGTGTGCCGTGAGATATTGTCTGGTGTGCCATGGGAAAATTCCAATGTCATCCATAACATGCAGCTTTGGCTCATAAATAGACGAAATCATTCTCATTTATTATTTCATAATAAAGTAATTATAAAATAATTTCTTTGTGTTTATTTGATTCCTATTCAAGAGAATTACTTTATATAGAGTCGATATAGGCACGGAGTTAAAAAATTTTTTAACATTTTCTAATGGTGGTGTGCCAAGGTGATTTTTTTTTTCATGAAAAAAGTGTGCCTTTTCACAAAAAGGTTGAAAAACACTGGTGTAAAGGAAAGACCCTCTGCACAGCCCTTGGGAAGGGCTCCTGGAAGGATCTCTGTGGACTTCAGGCCTTCTTCACTACAGAGTGACTTGCCCAGCCTCGGGCAGCAGCCAGGGTATAGTCCGGAAGACTGTGCTGGTAGGGATGGCCATCAGGGGTGACCTATGGAGGTGTGTCCGGGATCTGGTCTGTGACTATTTCTGGAGGGTGGGGCTTGTAGGGGGCCCATCCACATACTTGGTCTGTCAGTTACTCTCCAGCTCTGGGTTTCCCTTTCTACATAAAGGCAAGGCATCTGCATGAATCTGAGAGGCCATGAATAGATGCAAGATGCTGTCTGAGTGCTGTCCTGGTGACCCCAGGGCTCCTAGGAAGGCAAAGGCTGGCCCCTGGGGTGCTCTCACTCTCCAGCACCAGGAGAAGAAACTTTTGATCCTGGAAACCAGAACCACCATCAAAAGAGAAAGTTAAAAGCCCTGGAAAACCTGAAACCTGGGGAATGTTGTTTACCAAGAACACTTGAGGAAAGTAATCATTGTTTTCACCGAGAAGCAGTCTCTGAAGAGCACTTGAAATACCAGAGCAAGAAGTGCTCTGAACAAGAACAAACCCTTTGACTGGGGAGGGCCCCCCTCCTCTATCTCTCTACAGGAGGCTCATTCACCAGACAGGGACAGGTGGGTGGGCGGGGCCCGATCCTCCTCCTCCTCCTCCTCTTCCTCTTCTTCCTATTCTTCCTCCTCTACGTCCTCCTCCACAATCTTCCTCTTCCTCCTCCTCCTCCTCCTCCTCCTCAATCTTCCTCTTCCTCCTCACCAGCTACACCCCAGTATCTTTGCTAGGTGAATTTTAAAGTCAGGTGGGAAAGAACCACATATTTTTGTTTGGTTGGTTTGTTTGGGGGGACCATACCCAACAGTGCTCAGGGGTGACTCCTAGCTCTTCACTCAGAAATTACTTCTGGAAGGCTCAGGAGACCATATGGGATGCTGGAAATCGACCAGGGTTCATCCGGTGTCAGCCTCGTGCAAGGCAAACGCCTTGCATTGTGCTATCTCTCTGGCCCCAACAACCACACTTACAAAAGGAATTAAACAACCAAGAGGATGAATTGGGGCATTTGTTGCTGTCTCAGTGGGTATCAGCCCTCCAGAGAAGTATCATCATCATCATCATTTTGCTTTTGGGGGAGCCACACCTGGGGTTACTCTGGCTCTTTTTTCAGAAATTATTGCTGGTGGTGCTTGGGGGACCATATGGAATGCTTGGCAAGTGACCTACCCGCTGTACTATCTATCACTCTGGCTCTGAGAAGCATCATAGCTTGTTTTCCAGCCTTCCTCTCCACTCACTTACACATGATAAATTTTTCTAGGACCAGCAGGAAGTGTCTGTGAAACTGTACGTTGGAAAGCACTGTTTTAGGATGGGAGAGCTAGCTGATTGGTTAGCACTGCACACTCAACATGCAGTAGGAATGTATTTGAGGTCCCGCAGGGCCTGGTCCCTGAACACTGGGTCTGGAGTAGCCCTGAGCACTATCAAGTAGGATTCCCCAAACCAAGCAAAAATTCCACTGATTTAGATACTATAAAATATGCTTTATGTATATGGATGTAAATATGAATAATGCTTTCTTTAGCATAATAGTATCACTACTATTTTTTTCTTTAAATTTATTTTCTTTGAAATCTTTTTATTTAGACACCATGATTCACAAAATTACTCACAATTGAATTTCAAGGTATAATGTTCCATCACTAGTGTCAACTTTCTTCCACCACTGTCGCAGGTTCCTGCCTCCCCGACAGGCTCATTTTTAAATCTGGTTGTTGTGGTTTGGATCTCCTGTGTTCAGTGCTGTTGGGGCTGTGGCTTAGATTTATAGAAAAACCTCACCCCTATACCACCCATGTATGGGAACCCCTGTCTACTGGCCCCCATTACTTCCTCTTTACTTAGAAGCAATCACTTCTGCCATGCCAAAGCTCATAAGTTTGGACAAAAGGACTGTCGCTGGAAGGGGGCACGTGGCTGGGAATGTTACCCAGGGTGTTAGCATCACCTTTCAGATACCCCAAAGGAACCTTGCAGGACCTCCATACATTGTGAAACCCCCCAATAAGGCAGAAACCCTCAGAAAGTCTACCTTCAACCTGACTTACTCATGGGAGCAATAACTTACCAGGGAGAGACTCTGGTTCCCCTCCCCACTACTTACAGAGGTTTGGGTTTGGTATGAATTCTTGGAGCAGAAAAGAAGAACCTTTAGAGTCTAGAAGCAGCTTTGCATTGGGCACTTGGGGAGCCTAGAGAGTCCTTATATTTGCAGAACTCACAGCATGGCCCCTGCTAAAGTGCTGTTTGCCAGAGAGATGTCTCTCCTTTTATATAATAGGGAAGGGTGGGCACCACTTTACAAAAATGTTGTGATGGTATTTATGGCCATCTTTGCACAAATCATATATAGACCAGTAGCTGGCAGAGGGCTGTTTAGGGTGTGGCAGGGTGAGGCAGGCTACTCTGGAACTCTCTGCTTGGCTGTAAGTTTGACCATTTATTCCCCAAAACTGTGAGAGGGGCCAGGACTGGCTGTCATCTAAAGGCAAGAATTCCCCCACCCAACCCTTTTTCTCCCTTCTTTACCTTCATGAAGTCATTGTCATCTGAAAAAAAATAAAAAGAAGCAAACAAAAAATCCAGTCTCCAGGTCACTCCCTTACTGTGCAAGGCCACCTCTATACTAAGGGCAGAGGCAGAACTCACAGAGCTGAGCCCCAAATGACACCTGAAGGTGGGGGACAATGCTTCCTTGCTGTCAGCGGGGACCCTCATTCAGGCAGGGTAGCCCCACGCACTGTGTCGCTGGTGGCAGGCCCAGCTCAGGCAACGTACACACACAATCATTCATTATAACCCAATTACAGTGATTAAAGCTGGTGGCACGCAGAGGCATGAGTGAGTGTTGCCAACAAAATTTACTCTCCATGTCATCAGCCACAGAGAGCAGCAGCTGACGACCACTGCCTCTCCTCCATCTGCTGGGCACGGGGTCACCTAGGGGCCTCCAACACAGCATGCTAATGGGAGTGCACTCTGGGAGAGCCACACTCACCCTACTCTAACATCACTAACCCCTCAACAGCCCAGCATGGCGTATCTCTCCCTGAAAGGAGCCAACTGAGGCAGGGATGGGGCTCTAAGGTTAGGGAAGAAAACTGAGGCACAGAGCAGGCAGGCTGCAACCTATTCTCCTGTGCATGCACAGTAGGGGAGGTGGGTGGGGCCGGGTCCCTTGGGGATGGACTGTAGTCAGCTGGGCTGACTTGCAAGGGGTGCTGAAGTCAGGCACACCACCTTCCCTGCTTGTGCAGTCCTGTCCCTGGAATTCCCCACAGAAAACTGAAAGAGAAAATTGAGGAAAGATGCTGGCGGTTGGGGACTCAGAGGGGGAATTTAAGATGCAAAATAACTCAGTAGCAGAACGAGCTGACTTTTCCACCATCTTGAGCTTTGTGGAATGCTGGGTTTTAGGCTCTTGCATCCCATATGGTCCCTCAAGCACACCAGGAGTGATCCCAGAATCCAGAACCAAGAGTAACCCCTGAGTGTGTTTCTAAACAAAGAAGGTGTAGAATGAAGGTTTGACTGTGCCTTCCTAAAAAAATCTATCTTCTTCAACCAGACAGTATCCACAGCTGCATCCTGCTGTAGGCATAGCCTGCTACTACTCTCCTGGGTCCCTCCAGTGCCCTTCCCAGGGTGAATATTACCCGCGTTGGGAAATAGCAGTCTATATCTATTGGATTAATGGTAGCTAGATGGAAGGAAAGATGGACTTAAAGCTTTTTTTGAAAACATCATTTGTTCAGGCATTCAATAACTATTCCTAAACACCTAGACTGTGACAGGTACTCCATTAGGATCCAGAGACACAGAATGATCAAACCTGATTTCTGTCTACAGAAAATCCAGAGTCAGGTTGGGGAAATGTAGATAGCAGCAAATGGAGACTGTCAAGGGAAGGATTTGAAATTCATTTCACTTAGATGCAAATCACTCCCAAATTTAATCTACTTTGAAAGAAGATTCAGGTAGAAGATCAATAAAGTAAAAGTCTCCAACTTGGAATTGGAATTGGAAATATCAGTAGATTTCACCATGCATTTGGACCTTTGACAAATATATACTTACATACATGCACACTTGCACATGCGCACCACACACACACAGACACATATCTGATTCTGCCAAAACAATGGCACCTCCTCAAAAAGGTCAAATGGGTAGCCATAAGCATCTAAAAGGGTGCTCATTATCTCTTAACATCAGGAAAACAAATCAATACAACAATGAAGTATCAACTCACGATGGTAAAAAATAAAATCGATATCTATATATTTATCTGTATACATATTTATCTATCTATCTGGAAGCAACAAGTGCTGGCAGGAACATGGCAAACAAAGATTCCTCATTCACTGTTGGTGGAAATGTCACCTGATCCTCCTTCTATGAAAAATAATATGTTGATTCCTCCAAAAAAGTAAGAATGGAGCTCCTATATGATCCAGCTAGCCACTTCTAGGTATTTATCCCCAAAACACAAACATATTAATTCAAAGAGACATTTGCCTGCTTAAGTTACCTGAAGTTCTTAATACAATAGCTAAGATATCAAAGCAATCCAAGTGTCAACAACAGAAGAATGATAAAAGGTGTGGTACATGTATACATAGTGGAATACTATGCAAACAGAAGAAAAAATGAACTCATGTAGTTTATAATCATTTGGCTGGAACGAGAAGCTATCATTGAGTAAAACAAGGCAGTTGTGTTGGGCCAAAGCAATAGGAGAGTGGGTGGGTGCTTGCCTTGTACATAGCTTATCCTGGTTTTATCCCTAGCATCCTATAGGGTTCAGCAAGCCTACCAGGAGTAATATCTAAGTGTAGAGCCAGGAGTAATTTCTGAACGCTTCTAGGTTTGGCCCCAAAACCAAAAACTTTAAAAAGAAAAGAGTTCTGCTGCAGAACAAATACAGGGTGATCTCATTCATCTGTGGCGAATATCAGAAACAAAATAGAGAAATAAATCAAGAGTAAAGTCAATATCAACTGATAAAAGAAAAATCTCAGATACTGAATTATAAACCTTGAGAGAGCCAGGTTTGGTGGCTAGAACAGGGGGTGATTAGGTTGACAGGCATGGAAGCATAAATGGAGGGTGTGGGGCACATGGTAGTGCTGAGGGAGGGAACAGACTGCACTAAAATTACAACTGTTGATCAACAAATAATTGTGGGTGAGGAAGATTGGACTTTAAGTGACATAGGTACTGAACTGGAGGGTCATAGGCATTTCAGAGGTAGTAGTGTGCATAACTGTGCATCAATACGATAAATGTAAACTTATTGTAGCCCTATCACCACCTAGACTATAGTAACAAAACATTTCCTTTGCTGTGTGATGTCCTATGTTCAGAGGATCCAAAGGGTTCAAAGGGTTACATTCTTTTACGAATGGATGCAGCCTTCCTAACAATAGAAAAATAAAAATGTATATACAAATCTTGATTTATAACAACAGAAATCTTACTGCCTAGCTTTTGAGGATAATAGAAAACTAATTTGAAAACTGGCTAATTAAGCAAATGATCAAACATTTATCTTGCCCTAAAACTTGAGGTGGGGATACTTACTGCCAAGCACCATGCACAAGCCCTATAAAACAAAAGATGCATCACTTTCAAGGAGCAGATATGTCTATATTGTTGGGTACCAAGGCCAGGTCACAAGATTTATTTAGCCATACAGACATTCACCACCCTTATACACTTTTTGGTGGCCAAATGGTTAATAGAGTGATAGCGTCCGAATAGCAAATTTGGCAGTCCCCAATTAATTCATGAATCTAAAGTATTATAGGTGGATACTAATACAAAAGGAGAAACATCTAGAAGGTATGTGTAACTAATAGGCCAATGACACTCTTTCCTGGCCCTGAATCAAGGTTTGATTAGGGCCTCTAGTCAAATACCAAGATCTAACTATACTGTAGCAGTTGGCAAAGTGCAGGCTATGGGAAATTCTACGGGCAAGTTTGTGTAGTCCATTAATAAATAAATACTGTGTGTAAAGGAAAGGAGGAAGGAAGGAAGGAAGGAAGGAAGGAAGGA
>PVKC010035280.1:0-13517 GCA_004027635.1 Crocidura indochinensis | reverse complement strand
TCCGTCCAAGGCTAGCGCAGGCAAGGCAAGCACCTTACCTCTAGCGCCACCGCCCAGCCCTGTAATTACTATTTTCTTAATCTTAATTTTTATATCATAAAATCTCAAAAAGCTAAAAGTTGAGTTATTCTTGGGGAAGGTTTCTCTCAACTTTGAAGTCTGACTAAGTCTGAGAACTAAATGAACTTAATTTTTGAAATAGAGTTTATACTGTTGGTAGTTAATGAACTCAAACAAGTTTATACTATCTTTTTTAAAAGCTATTTATTGATTGATTGATTGGTTTTTGGGCCACAAGCGGTGATGCTCAGGGTCTACTCCTGGTTCTATGCTCAGAAATCACTCCTGGTAAGCTGGGGGGACCATATGGGATGACAGAAATTGAACCGGGTCCATCCTGGGTCATCTACATGCAAGGCAAATGCCTTAATGCTGTGCTATCTCTCCAGCCCCATCAAACAAATATATACAATCTATTTGAATATATATCAGTGTAGTGCCCTTTATTGATTGATTGGTTTTTTTTGGGTCACACCGGCAGTGCTCAGAGGTTACTCCTGGCTCTGCTCTCAGAAATTGCTTCTGGCAGCCTCGGGGGACCATATGGGATGCTGGGATTCGAACCCCGTCCATTCTGGGTTTGCTGTGTGCAAGGCAAACGCCCAACACTGTGCTATCTCTCCAGCTCCTGTCCTTTTATTTATTTAGGTTGATTTCCATATAGTCACTGGGAGAAAATATGCATTTTTAATACCACAGTCTTTTAAGGGATTTGTCTGACATACATTATTACTAATATTTTTATTAGCACTATTGATTAGTACAAAGTATTTCAATTTGCAAAATTTTCCTGCATCTCTCTCTTTTTTATTTTTCCCTGCATCTTTTTTTTTGTTTTGTTTTGGTTTTTGGGCCACACCCGGTGACGCTCAGGGGTTACTCCTGGCTATTCGCTCACAAGTCGCTCCTGGCAGGCACAGTGGACCACATGGGGAACCGGGGGGTTGAACCACTGTCCGTCCTAGTTTAGCGCAGGCAAGGCAGGCACCTTACCTCCAGCGCCACTGCCCGGCCCCCTTCCCTGCATCTTTTAATACCACTGGTCTGTTTTGTTTGTTTGTGCGTTTTTTGTTTTTGGTCACACCTGGCAACACTCAGGGGTTACTCTTGACTCTATGCTCAGAAATCGCTCCTGGCAGGCTCAAGGGACCATATGGGATGCCAGGATTTGAACCACCGACCTTCTGCATGCAAGGCAAATGCCTTACCTCCATGCTATATCTCCGGCCCCTCCACTGGTCTGTTGTACAAACTTCTTTCATGATTTCATTTAGGGGTATAAGTCTCAATCTTGTTTTCTTTGCTCTTTGGCTCTAAGAGTTTTTGTGAGTCCGTGTATAACCTGTGTATATGATCACTCAATTCTGAATCCTGTTTTTAAGTATTTGGCCTTTATTTTTAAAAAATGTAAAAAATGTACTCAAATTTTTTATTTTCTAGTTTTTACTCAAATTTTTACTACTTTGAGTTTAGTATCCAAAATAAATCCTCTACTATATCTTACTCAGCTCCCATTCTGTCAGTGCCCCACGGTTCTCTCAGACACCTCCGTGTGAGCTGTTCACCTTTGATCCTTCACTCCTCACTGCACCTGAGTGGGCCTCTTGCCACACTCTTTCCCCCTTCATTTGCTTTGCCACCACTCAAGACTGATGACTTCTCTGAATTGCCAAAATGACCACCTCCCTGGCTTTCCGTTCCCTTGTCTTTGTATCACTCTGCTTTTGCTGAGCAATAAGTCACTTCAGAGCTTAGCATCTTAAATCAATGATTGTTTTATTTAGTTCAAATCTCTGAGTGAGGGCCAGAGCAATAATACTGTTGTGGGTAAGGTGCTAACCTTGCACGTGTTCAAATGGAGTTCAACCTCCCACATTATTTCATACCCCATATGGTCCCCTGTGCCCACTAGGTGTTCTTATTCCTGAGTGCAGAGCCAGGAATAATCCCTGAGCACTGCAGGGAATGGTTCCAAAACTTAAAATAAAAACAAACCAAATGTGAGTTAGCTGGGTAGTTAGTTCTGAGGTAACTGCTAGTCTAGACTGACCAAGACAGCCGGTTGCTTGGGGCCAGCACCTCATTTCTGAATGCAACCATCGATGTTTCACTGTCATTGACACAGTTCCAAGTACCACAAGCAGAGTTGGACCCCCAAATACAAGTGTTTCTCAAGACTCTTCTCAGGTCCCATTAGGCGCTGTTAAAGGCTGTACTCAAGAATAGAGAAACCGAAGTCACATTATAAGGGATAGGAAGAATTTGTATCATTGTGGTGGTGCCAGGAATTAGACCAAGGACCTCAGACATGCCAGGCAAGTGCTCTGCTGTTATTTTCCTGACCCCAGTGTATCATTTCCGTAATATCACATTGTCTTTATCTTATCCTAAGACTTGAAACTAATTGACTTATTTTTGCAGCTGGACTGGAATGGTTTTATCCATAACACTGCTGCCCTCTGTTGCCCTTGATTGAGTGTCAGAACATCCGCAGGATCTGCTTTAGATCATCTTTACGGCTTCCTTTTTCTGCACTCATTCCCCTTCCCTTCGCCGCTCCTTACAGGCAGCTTCTGTGCCACAACTCATGACTGCTCGCTGGGCTGTTCTCCTCGTCCTCCCCAATCACTCCTCACTCCCATAAAATGTGTCCCCTTCCTCAGTTTTCACAGGGCTCTCAACCTCATTCTATTTTATTATTTGTATTTGTATTTTTTTTTAACCATGTTCCAGTTGTCTTGTAACTCACCTCTATTACCTTACTGAGACCATTTTTAGGGCTGGAAATCTGGGACCTCAACCTTCATTTCTGCATCCATGTGGAATATTGGGAACCCTGCCTGGAGTAGAGCCACCAGTTTTAGGACAAAATTTTGGAATGATGAATAATTCCCTACAAATATCATTATGTTGATTAAGGTTCTTGATTGTCTGTTAATTTTTTTTTTTAATTTTCTTTCAGACCGGAAACTAGAGAGCAGTATCCAAATAAATTTATCCAGCGAGATGATACTGAAAGATTTTACATTCTGAACACACTATTCAACCTGCCAGGTAGACTCCTTCTGTGCTTACTACATAGCCTGACGCTTCCCCCCGCCCCATGGGAGGCAGTGAGACCAGGCACATTCTCTCACCTAGAGCTTATGAGTACCTGTTCTTCATTTTTCAGAGACCTACCTGTTGGCCTGCCTAGTAGATTTTTTTACTAATTGTCCCAGATACACCAGGTATGTAGAGTCTACTATTTTCGTTTTTCGATTGATTTTTAAGTGACTGTATAGGGTTGTAGAGAACTGGCCATTGTAGGTCTCTTCTGCTTTTCTGAAGTGAATTTAGTGCTAGTGAGAGATGCCGCATTGCCAGCCTGAGAGACGGGACAGCACCAGCGGCTGCCTGCAGGCTCTCACCTCCCACACGGCCTGTTCGGAAGGGACCACTTCTGATTGGCTTCTCCTGGGAATGAAGACGGCCAGCAGAGGTGCTGATTGTGACAACTGAGTGGGAGGTTTGTGTGATGATTATCTGTCTGAGCAGAATTACACTGAAACCCCCCAACTCATTTCACAGCAGCGACCTAGGAGCCTTTCAGGGATGGTAATCTAGTTTCGTTTCCATGTTCAGCAAAACATGATTCAAGAGTGAATGATAGTGTTGATCCTCTCCGAAGTAAAATGTTGCCTGTCCTGAGAAAGGAGTCCTCTGTTTTTTAGGGGAATTTGTCTAACTGAAAGTCCAGCCATATGGACCAGTTTGCTCACCTCTTACCCTCCTTAGGCCTTTTCCGCTCAAGGCACTGAGTTTGGCACTAAGCTGCAGAGAGGACAGGCAAAGAGTTCAAGCAGGACAGTCAGTGGGCAGAACCTAAATGACCAATTTTAAGTTTGATTGTTATTTTTGTCTTGGGATGCAAACTTTTTTTATTTTTTTAAAGTGATGAATTAGTTCTCTGTCCCCGGGTTGCTGCAGCCTCAGCTGCTTGCGACTTTTTAGCCTGAGGGGGGTAAAAAGGAAAAAAAAAGCGATGAATTAAAGAACCTGATAATTTTGGAACTGGCCTCTAAAGCTGCCATTCAGTATATTTTCCTCTGATTTGGTATTAGTTTATAATCGTATTCCACTTAACACTATAGTCATCTCTAGTGGTCAGGTGGATTGTCAGTCATAGTATTTATTTTTTTGGATTAGCTACAGCCTTTATCCATGTGGTAATGGAAGGTCTGGGTACCCTGGGGCAATGCTTGATACTCTCTTGGATTCCCTGTCATGTTGTTTTCATCTTTTTATAGCTGTGAGACAGGATTTAAAGATGGGGACCTCTTCATGTCCTACCGAAGTATGTTCCAGGACGTGAGAGATGCTGTGGACTGGGTGCATTACAAGGTACCTTGGAGCTGCTTCTCCCCTTGCTCAGTCTCTGGAATGTTGTTGGTTTTGCTCTTAATGGGGGCCACTCCCTGTGATGCTCAGCCCTAGTGGTGCTTAAGGAGCCTGTCATGTGGGGCCAGGTATCTGCCTGGCATATGTTCCCCCAGCTGAGTCATATCTCTGGGTATGGCCCATGTTTTATGAGCTGATACAGATTGTTCTTTTGAATGGGGAGGGGGATGAACCAGGGCTTTCTCCTCATTCTCAGAGCTTCAGAGATCACTCCAGGTGCTCAAAAGACACACGGGATGCTGGGGATTGAACCCAAGCTGGCCCTCTGCCAAGCCGGGTCCCTACCCCATTGTGCTGTCTCCAGCCCCCTGACGTTAATTTTCTAAAGTATAAATAGAGCAGAATTTTTTCTCTTTTAAAATAATAAAACAGGATTTCCTCTTCCCTAACCAAATACTTTCCTCTCCCACAAAGAGGGAGCTTTCTCAAAACTTTTCTTTTTGTCTTTGGTTTTTCTTCTTTTAGAAATAATGCTTGTCTTCCTCAGTGCAGATGTTTTAGATCTTATTTCAGTTTGCATTTCCAAAGTTGATTTGGAATACTTTTTAATACTAAGAATATACTTTGAGGCTGATTATGGTTCATTTGGTTTTTTCCTCAACTTTCTTTTGACTTTTAGTTAATTTTATTTTAATTTTAAAGGGTGGTGGTTTAGGCCTTACCTGGTGTTTTCAGGACTCACTCCTGACAGTGATCAGGGATCATATGTGGTGCCAGGGATCGAGCTGTGGCAGGCTACACATTAACCACACACACCATGTCTTAACCTCTGTACTGTCCCTCTGGTCTGATGTTTAATATAAAATAGAAGTAATTTGATTTTGAATCTGTTTTGGAGACAGTGATACAGCAAATCATATTTGCTGCCATGTTCAAACCTTATCTATACCTTTTTACTTTTGCATTCTGGCAAATAGTTAAAATGCAGTCAGGGGGTCCAGAACGGTGGCGTGGAGCAGTAAGGCGTCTGCCTTGCAAGCGCTGGCCTAGGACGGACCATGGCTCGATTCCCCCGCAATCTCATATGGTCCCCCAAGCCAGGAGCAATTTCTGAGCACATAGCCAGGAGTAACCCCTGAGCATCAGTGGGCATGGCCCAACAATAACAACAACAACTACAAAACAGAATGCAGTCAGGCTAATAGTTGACACAGTTTTTCTTACAAACTGTTTAAAACTGATTTTGCTTTTTCCTGATTTTATTTTTCCCTAGGGATCTCTTAAGGAAAAAACGGTTGAAAATCTTGAGAAGTATGTAGTCAAAGATGTAAGTAATAATAATGGATGCACATCTATGTTTACCTAAGAATGAAGTGAATAATAAGCCTATTTATAAATAACATGAAAAAAGAAAAATATTTTTATGTCCTGGTATCATAAATACTACACCATAATCACCAAGAGTTTTCAAACAGGGCATAGGTGTTACAGTTTTTTCCTATTTGTTGGTAGCCCCAAAGACATAGGTTTTATTTGTATTTTTAGCTCTAATTATAATGAGTCACAGTAGTTGTTAGATATCCTAGACTAAGCACAGCCCATTTCATCATGCCTACAACCCTTAGACGTCGTTCTTTCTGCTTTTTAGATAAAGAATATGAAAATTAGAGGAAATAAATAACTTGCCAAAATTCACATTGTAAAATCTAAGAGTCACACCTAAATCGAATCCAAATAATAACCAAAGTGCTAAGTCATCAAAAAAACTTCTAAGCATTCTCTGTGACAATTCAACTGCTTTACTTATCAACAGGAAATAATGAGGAAAGCTTTAAAACACTTTTTTTTTTTTTTTTGGGTTTTTGGGTCATACCCGACAGCGCTCAGGGGTTACTTCTGGCTTTGCGCTCAGAAGTCACTCTTGGCAGGCTCGAGGGACCATATGGGATGCCAGGATTTGAATCTGGGGTCTGTTCCTTATAGCTGTGCTATCGCTCTGGCCCCTAAAACACCTTTAAAAGACAGAGAAAAATCTTAACTTTTAGAAATCCAATTATTATTGTAATCATGGTGATTTTGATAATCCTGTATGTGATATTACATATGCATAGGTAATATATGATATAACTATTACACATGATATATATGATCATATTTTACTCTTTTTTTTTATTATTTTTTATTTATTTATTTTTTTTGGTTTTTGGGTCACACCTGGCAGTGCTCAGGGGTTACTCCTGGCTCCACGCTCAGAAATTGCTCCTGGCAGGCACGGGGGACCATATGGGGCACCGGGATTCGAACCAATGACCTTTTGCATGAAAGGCAAACGCCTTACCTCCATGCTATCTCCCGGGCCCAATCATATTTTAATATTAAGGAAAGCTAGATGCAGACTGGGAACATTTATACTGATTGCAAAGCTTTTTGAAAATCTGAAATTATTTCAGAATAAAAAGTAAGCACATATTAATGTACACAAATACACAGGTGTTTAAATTGTTTCCATTCCTGCAGAATAAAGGCAGTTGAATGTGCTATTTTCTCAAAAGTCCTTTAGTAAAAGTTTTGTTATGTGAGAATCTTTACCAGATTCCTATATGTACTTTTGTTAGTTCAAAAACATTGAGGGGTCCAGAGAGGTCTAGGCTACATTTGAATGAAGAGAACATATTTACTATGAGAAGGGGAGAAAGTACTTTTCTAATTACTACATTAGGAGTTAGAACTTCCTCGTTTTTTTCCCCCAGGCCTCAGCATTTCTAGGTTGCATCCTGCTCATGCCATTTTATTTTGCAAAATATGTTTTTTTGGGAGTCTTCCCAAGAAATGTACAGGAAAGTTAGGGGCTACTCCCAGTGATACTTGACTAGTTGGGTTGGACAGTTCAATGCTTGGGGACTGGTTATTGGGATAAACTTCAGGCCTCACACATGCAAGACATACATTTTAGTTCTTTCTGGCCTCCTCTCCAGAGTTTTTTTTTTTTTTTTTTTTTTAATCAAATGAGAGCAACATAATGAAACCATCTCTAATACTTTCCATGTATTTTGCTATTGGTGATTAAGATGACCTATTTTGGGGCTGGAGCGATAGCACAGTGGTAAGGCAATTGCCTTGCATGCAGTCAACACAGGACAGACCCCAGTTCGATCCCCAGCATCCCATATGGTCCTCTGAGCCTGCCAGAAGTGACTTTTTTTTTTGGGTTTTTGGGCCAAACCTGGTGATGCTCAGGACTTACTTGTGGCTATGCGCTCAGAAATCGCTCCTGTCTTGGGGGACCATATGGGGCAGTGGGGATTGAACCAGGTCCATCCCGAGTCAGCTGCATACAAGGCAAATGCTCTACTGCTGTGCTATCGCTCTGGTCCCAGGAGTGATTTCTGAACCGCAGAGCCAGGAGTAACCCAGGAGCACTGCCGGGGTGTGATCTAAAAACTAAAAAAACAAACAGGTAAAAACACATTTTTTTTTTAACACAGTTAATGCTTAGAAATTGACAAGGTACTTTAAACACTTTCCCTCAGACTGTCATAATAAGGAAGATTGAGATAAGTTAAGGAGCTTGTACTCATTGTACCATATGTACTATATATTAATACTTAATCTATACTTACTAATACCTCTTCTTGGACTTTTGTGTCACACCCAGTGGTGCTCAAAGCTATCCCTGCTTAGTACTCAGAGACCATGCAATACCAGGGGTTGAATTCAGGACTTTAGTCCTTTGAACTATCTCAATGGCCTTGATAATGCTTCTATTACCAAATAAGTACTGCAACCCTACAGAGCTTGCCTTGTACCTGTCTCAGTGAATGTAAACCTAGTATCTTAATCACGTCACATTGTAAATGAAGAAATATTTGTGTTTTTGTGTTTTACTCACCATCATATTACATTTCAGGGAAAACTGCCTTTGCTTCTGAGTCGGATGAAGGAAGTTGGAAAAGTGTTTCTTGCTACCAACAGTGATTATAAATATACAGATGTAAGTACTTAATATCATGTTTGTTTATGTCAAGGAGATACTTTGTATTTTGACCTAACCAACTTAGGAGATAAGAGGAAGGATAGTAGTTCACTAGGTGAGAAGACACTGCTTTCTAGTGGGGCTGGGCAGGGCGCCATCCTCATCCTGCCACTTCAAGCATAAAAAAAAAAAAAAAGCAGCAGTCTATCCATGGCTCCAGAGTCTGATTACAATTGGCTTCTTAAAGGTTTTATTTGGAAGTCATTTAAAAATATTCATGCTGACTAATGTGATCTCAATATCTCTTTGGTCATTTATATAAATTTGATATGTCACCTCCTCCTTTGGACATTTGGACATGTGTTGTTTTGGGGAGCTGAGCACATTTGCTTTTTAACTTTAAGATTTTTTTTTTTGCCATGATTGAAGCATTTAAAGCCAAACCGGCTTCTATCTCCAGCATTACATATGGTGCCCTGAGCACCACCAGGAGGAATTCCTGAGTGCAGAGTCAGAAGTAACAATTGAGCATCACTGGCTGTGGCTCAAAAAACCAAAACAGGCAAAAAAAAATAAATAAAAATATTATTTATTAATATTTTTTTGTTAAAAGAGATAACATGTGGGCCGGGAAGGTGGTGCTAGAGGTAAGGTGTCTGCCTTGCAAGCGCTAGCGTAGGATGTTCGATCCCCCGACGTCTCATATGGTCCCCCCCAAGCCAGGAGCGATTTCTGAGCGCATAGCCAGGAGAAACCCCTGAACGTCAAACGGGTGTGGCCCAAAAACAAACCAAACCAAACCAAAACAAAACAAAAGAGATAACATGTTTATAGCACTAACAAGAAGTTCAGCATTCCCTAATCTTTCATATAAAATCTTGATTTATAAATTCAGTGATTTGGAGTAAGCCAGTCATGTGGGAGGTTCAGGGCTTTTCCTGGCTTTGTGTTTGGGGATCATTCCTATAGGGCTCAGCGACCCATATATGATGCTGGGGATTTGAACCATGGTGGGCAATGGGGAAATGTGCATTGGTGAAGGGTGGGGTACATTGGGGTACATTCTATGACTGAAACTCAGACACAAAGAATTTTGTAACCACGGTGTTTAAGTAATTATATTAAAAAATATTTTTTTAAACTTAAGTCTAGAAAAAAAGTCCTCTTTATATTTGTCTTTGGGTCATACCCAGCAGGGCTCAGGGTCTTCTCCCAGCTCTGCTAAGGGGACAGTTTGGCTGCGTCAAGGCCAACACATTAATCCCTGTCCTGTCCTGTCTCCTCACCCCCCAGCCATCTCTGAAGTCTGTCCTCTGAGAATGCCAGCAGTGTTAATTATGAGGAAGCATTATTTTCTGACTTCTGCTATGATTTCATAAACTTAAAAGGAAATAAAAAGTGGTGAATCTTATATTGAAAAAGATGTCTTAGAATGCCTTTAGATGTTAAATATCTTTTGCAGATAAATGAACCTTATTTTTGTGTTTTTTTTTCCAGAAAATTATGACTTACCTGTTTGATTTTCCACATGGCCCTAAGGTATTATATGTAACTTAGTAGACGATTACTTTAGTAATATTGAATACCTTTAATCATCCTGGAATACTGAGAGTAAGGATTTAGTCAGGATCCATACAGAAATCTTTGTTAAAATTAGAAGTAATACAGGAGTGAGTAGAATTTAGAGACAGTAGCAATTTAAATACTTAGTACCCGGAAATAAGAGTGATTTTCATTTGGCATTTGAGAAGATGGGTCTAGAATAACTATGTCCAAGGAAGTCTAAGCAGATGACTACATTATTTGGCAAGGAAATTTTAAGGTTGAGGAAAATTCCTCATTAAAAGAAGCAGAAAATAGGTATATTGACAGCATCTCTAGTCCACTGATTCTATTGTTGAGTTTTGTGTCATGAGAATAGTTGGTTACTGTGGTATAGCCACACTTAGCTTCAAAGTCTAACATTGAAACAATCCCGTCCCTGTGGGATTTCATTTCTCTGCATCTTTGAATGAACCCTGAAGATCCTGTCTGAGAAAACCCAAAAGCACATTATGCTTTTAAGCATGATCTTAAAAAAATTAATTTGCGACTTCTATATTTATAGACAAGGGCCAATGTTTTACATAGAGCCATTATACTGAGTCAATACCAGGGAATGTTCCTAGGGGAACGAAAATGCCCCTATGGCAGTTAGTGTTGGTTAAGCCTTTGTATTTTAAATTACAGTGAAGCTAGTACTTGCTTGGCATAAATGACTTTAAGCTACAAGTTGGCATTAAACGTAGGGTTTATTAGTCATTAGCTTATGACTTTGCCTGCCTTTAAAAGGGTGTGACTTATATAAAGTGTAAGTCTTTACACTTTACATTACTTACATAAAGTGATGGAATCTTTGGTTATACTGGGTCATATCTAAGTTCATTGCATCTGAATGAGATGAGCTGCTAATGCCTTAAAATTAAAGCAAGGAGTGACATTTTGACTCTGCTGGTTCTCCATCAGCCTGGGAGCTCCCATCGGCCATGGCAGTCCTACTTTGACCTGATCTTGGTGGATGCACGGAAACCACTCTTCTTTGGAGAAGGCACAGTGCTGCGTCAGGTGGATACTGTAAGTCCACCGGATGTCTGTCTGCTAGACACTGCTGGTCACGTTTCTCCATTACCCACTTTCACTCTCCTGAAGGAAACAGGTGTTTTTGACTTACTAGTCACCTCTTTCTTTGGGATTAATCCAAGATACACAGTCTTGAGATTTTCAAACATTTTAGAACAGTGAGAACTCAAGGTGCTGTTCATTTGGCTGCCTAGTCAGTTAGTGATTTGGATAGAGATCGGGATGAAATAACACAAAGAAAATCATCTCTTTCCACAGAAAACCGGCAAGCTGAAAATTGGCACCTATACAGGTCCCTTACAGCATGGCATTGTGTACTCAGGAGGTGAGTCCTAGACTTCCTTTACTCATTGATTTGGGGTATCCCAAGTGGAGCTCGGGGCCCCAGAGCCACTCCAAGTGTCTGTCATCTTGTGGTTCACTGTGAGGCCCAAGAATGTGGTGCTGCCTGGGGCCTCTGAGACTGCACCTGGTGATGCTCTGGGGAGCAAAAAAAAACTTGTTCTCCTGACACTGAGCCAAGTGTCTCCTTCCATATATTTACTGAGATATATTTCAGTGATTATGTTATAGTAGAAGCCAGGAAGAAAAGGGTTTGAGAAGGTGGCAGTTTTTATTTAAGAAGTTGAATATATTTGTTTTGGGTCCATACCCGTTTACACTCAGGGGTTACTCCTGGCTATGCGTTCAGAAATTGCTCCTGGCTTGGGGGACCATGTGGGACGCAGGGGGATCGAACTGTGGTCCTAGGTTAGTGCTTCCAAGGCAGACACCTTACCTCTACCACCACCGTTCCAACCCCAAGAAAGTGAATGTTTTGTTTTGATGCAACCACACCTGGTGGTATTTAGGGGCCCATGTGTACCAAGGACTGGGCCAAGGTTGGCTGCCAGCACTTGAGCCATATTTCTGGTCCCTGGTATGTGTTCATGAAGCTTTGTTTTTTGAAATTATCTTCTTTCTTTTCCTTTTCTATTTGTTTTTGCCACACCCGGCAGTATTTGGGGATTATTCCTGGCTCTACACTCCGGAATTAACTTTTGGAGGTGCTTGGGGGTGCTTATGGGGTGCCAGGGATTGAACCCCGGGTTGGCCACATGCAGGGCACACCTACCTGCTGTACTATCTCCGAACCCCTCCCCCCTTCCTACTTCCCTCCCTCTCTTCCTTCCTTCTTTCTATTCCCTCTCCCTCTCTCTCCTTACTTTTCTTCAAATGCTTGGAATCATTTGGGGTGGCTCTCAAGAGGCCCTCAAGGAATTTTTTGAGGAGCCCCTTAGACATAAATGTGTTCTTTTGGTTTTGTTTTTGTTTTACCTAAAAACTGTTGAATATAGCCAACCTAATAGCAGGTCAGTGATGGTAGATAGGTGGTGATACTTTGAGGGTTATAGTACTAACGTTGAATTGTGAGAGTAAAATGAGCACAAAATTTAATGATAACAGTGCTTGGAAGGATGGTCTTCACTATGTGAGGGGACTGTGACTTTCATTATTCATTTCACTGTTTCAGGTTCCTCTGATACAATCTGTGATCTGCTGGGAGCCAAGGGCAAAGACATTTTATATATTGGAGACCACATTTTTGGGGACATCTTAAAATCAAAGAAGCGGCAAGGCTGGCGAACTTTCTTGGTGATTCCTGAGCTTGCACAGGAGCTGCATGTCTGGACTGACAAGAGTTGTAAGGAGCCACTATTTGTCATGAGTTGTTAGCAGGATTTGATGGCCTGTTCCCCATCCTCAGGGGTCAGGCTGGTGTGGATGCCAGCTACTTTACCAAGCGTGGCGATTTGTTGGAGATACCACAAGTCCACCTCGTTCAGTCTTCATGACTCCCATTTGGTCGAGTCTAGACTTTCTCTGTTCCAAGTTCTATTTATTACAGTGACAGTTGATCTGAGAACTCGCCCCTCCAACCATGCCTACTAGTTTCAGTTCCTTATCCGAGCTTTTATTTTAGCTCCTCTGTCTATTGGGGCACTGGTGAAAGAACTGGTGTTTTCTACTATTTTGGGGAAGGGGGACTAAAAGGCTCTCCGAGCCATACTCGGGGTCCAGGTACACCTCCTGGCTGTGCTTGGTTGACTAGGCCCAGCAATTACTTGAATGGTTGTCAATTCCCCCAAAGATAGTAAAACAAAGCGGGTGATAGTCCATGGATAGGGCTTACTTCTTTGAGGACCCAGGTTGAGGAAATCAGCAGCATATAACAACAGCTATTGCTGTTAATACTTTCCCAGTGGGAGACTGGACTTTCATCTACATCTTCAGCTTACCATCTTCTGGGTATAGAAATCTCAGTGATTTGGTTCTTCCGAGAACCTCCATGATTCTGGACAAATCACCTATTTCTCAGAATCTGTTGTTGGCAGTGGTGTTCCCGGCAGAAAGGCAGGTTAAGAAAAAGTGGCATGAACCTGTCAGGACTGGGGAGAGAGAGGGGGGAGGAGGGGAGAGAGGGAGAGATGAGAGAGAAGAGAGA
>PVKC010035279.1:0-13493 GCA_004027635.1 Crocidura indochinensis | reverse complement strand
TTTGTATTAGCTGCTAATGGAAATTTTCCTAAATATTACAATGCAAATAGACAAAGCTGAGGTAGAGATAAAGCTGAAAATAATATTCTTAATATTCTGTCCTTGCTCTCAAATAACACCATCGTTTAGGGAGAAATAATTTATTCTTCACAAATCCTGAGGGCTATTTTTCTAAGTATATATATATTTTAGAGCATCTGGAGTGAGGGTACAGTGGATAGGGCACTTGCCATATGCTTGGTAAATCTGGGTTCTATTCCTAGCACCCCAAGAACTGGAGTAATTCTTGAGTGCAGAGCCAGGAATAAGCCCTGAACACAGCCAATGTGACTCCCAAACAAAAATACATTCTTGAAGGGACATTTCACTTTTGAAAAGCTGAAATGTCAATTGTGGATAATCTCATACTTAAGAGTTTCTCTCACAGAACATGTATTTTTATTCTTCCAGATGTAACTTATGAATAGCCTTGACAAGTACTCATGTTAATGAGTATATATATAAACACCACAAGCTCTTCCGGATTTTCTTTTGCTCAATATCTTCTTTTGGTGTTTCACTATCTTGCAAGTGAAATATTTTGAACTAATAAATGTTGCTATTTCTTTTTCTCTTTTCATTTTTGTTTTTTATTTTTTGGTTTTGGGGTCACACCCAGCAGCACTCTGGGGTTACTCCAGACTCTATGCTTAAAATTGCTCCAGGCAGGCTCAGGGGATCATATGAGATGCCGGGATTCGAACCACTGTCCTTTTGCATGCAAGGCAAATGCTCCTCCTCCATGCTATCTCTCCGAATTTAGCAATATCTAGATATCCCTGGAAACCTCAGAAATTAAGGAAAATGACCAAATCTACAATCTATTGGGAAAGTTGGTCTCATAGTGCTCCCATCCAGTGATTCATTTTATTTGGAAATTTATTCATTTACAAGTAATTCATTTAGAAAATTATTTAAAAGGTCCATGAGGAATATTCTACTTGACTTTTGGCCTATTATTTAAACCATGAACTATCTTAAGCTGTGAATACTTTGTCTCTGTAACTGATAAGTCAGTCACAAAATAATCTTATCTTCTGCATTAATAGAGATGAAGACATTATTTGCCCTTTCTAGTCAATGTGGTAGGCTAAATGAAGAGGGTTCATTTGGTTTTTTAGTTAGAAATACCAAAATTTGGGGTGATGTATCTTTTGGAATTTTCCCCTGATTATTTTTAGCTGACTTAAAAATTGATCTGGGATGTTGGATAATTTACATTTAATTTTATTACATAACTGATTTTAAAGCACTTCCTTAGAAAAATAAAAATTTGGCAGTAGAAAAAATATTGAATGCTTTTAACTTGATTGATGCATTTACATATTCAATTTCCAGGTAAATTACTGTGCTCAGTCTCCTCTAGAGACACCAACATAATTTTCGGGGAGATAAGAAAGAGGATTGGCTAAGAACATCTATTAGGATAAATTAGAAAAGAATGATAGAACAATAATAAATTTGACGATATAAACTCGCTAATAGAAAGCACAAGTATAGTAAAAAAGATTAGAAAAATCAAATATTTTCTTCTTAAAATTAAATGTTTCCTTCCTAGATAAAAATGATAGAAATTTTATTAGAAACTCAATTGTATGAGGCTGAAGAGAGTACAGTGGAGAGGGTGCTTGCTTTGAATGATCCTTAGCATCTCACATCCTCTTAGCACCATAAGTGATGCAGTTTTGGTGGGAAACTAAGGACAATGATAGAAGGGAAGGTCACATTGGTGATGAGATTGGTGTTTGAACATTGAGAGTCTGAAAAAACTATATTATTAACAACCTGCAAGCCACAGTGTTTAAATAAAGTTAGAAAAGCAAATTTCCAAATTTATGGGTAGTTTCTGACTTATATGTTATTTTTTGCTAGTGTTCCATTTGTGCCTGAGAGACATGTATGCATTAGGAAATTTTCTACATGTGTTAGTTGACAAGTGTATAAATACTGTCTGTGTCTTCTCTGTTCCTCCTAATCTTTTTTTGATAGTAAAAAGGAGCAGAAGGTTTTAATAACGTTATTAAAAAATAATCCTGTATGAAGAAAGATATCACAGATTTGCTTATTTTAAGTCTGTACAAATATTTTAATATATTTTGTAGTCCTATTTTAGTCAAATGTGAATTGGTAGAGTAGTTTTCTATCACATGATAGCATAGTTACCATTTCTATTAAATTTTTGACCTAAAGTGTACCTAGTAACATTTTGACTTAAAATCTACCTAGTTTAATAATATTAAGCGGATGGATTTTAAATGAAAGTTGCCCAGCTTTCATTTGTTTGGTTTTTTAGGCTACATTCAAATAAGATTATATTGTATTAGATGCCTTTTTCCCCTTCAACTCATTTTTAATATCTTTGCTTATCATTAGAGCATTTCATCCATAATGCAGAAAGAGATATTATTAAAAAGTAATATGACCTTTTTTGTTTGTTGCTGGCTCTCAGTAAACCGTGATGGGTGCATATAAGTATATTCAGGAGCTCTGGAAGCAGCAGCAGCAGGATGTGATGCATTTCCTCCTGAGAGAATGCCATTAAAAGCACCACTAGTTCTAGGCTTTGCACTGGGCCTCCAGGCCACATGACAGGATAAAATCCACAGACTGGGCTATAAGGCCAAGAAAAGTCATATTATATATTGGATTCACATGTGCTGTGGTGGCAGAAAACATCCTGTGATTTTTGCCACATCATGTAACCCAGCTCAAGTCTGTGTAAAACCCCTCGTCTAAGGCAGAGGAATCAAATAAATCCACTGTGGGGTTTGGGAGTCCTGAAAGTTTCACATACAAATTCTTTGAGATTGTCCTCTTGGAACAATACCCTGTGCTATCAGAAGACATTCTGATGCCAGTGGATCCCAAAGGCAGTCCACAAGCACAGGGAGATGCAAAGACTGACATCTGCAGGCAACTAGAGCCATGACCTGGGAAAGGGACACAAATTCTACCACATCCTTAGTGCAGCTTAGAGAAGGTGCAATGCTCTCCAGCCTCATCATTGCTTCTTATAAATAGTAATATTTATAAAAGTTAGTTATTGAATTAGCAATTTGGTATAGTATAAAATAATAATGTGAGGAGGTGAGGAGATAGTTCAGTGACTAGAGCATTGCTTAGCATATGCTTGACCTAGATGCCAGGTACAACAGAGTCTCCTAAGTATCACAAGTATCACCTAGTGCAGTTCTGGAGCCCCTGAGTATCAACAGGTGTGGCCCAGGAGACCTCAACCCTATGGGAATGACCTGAAGATCCTCACCACTCTGGCTTGAATGATATCATCCTGGAGTTATGTGTTGAATTGCCAGAGGCCAGAGTGACCAAGAATCCTGGTAGGACTTCTGAGCCCCCCCTAAGCACTACTTGGAAGGTCCTTAATCAAAGCAGTAATGTGACTAAGTACAAGACTAAAGTTGCAAAAACTATTTTTATACATTTCAAGAAATAGTTTAATATCAGAGCCTTGCATGTGTGAAAAACTGGGTATAACTCACTGCCCAAGAAAAAAATAAAAGAAAGAGGTGCACATGTACTCCCTGGTCCCATGTGTTAGTGTTGTGCGTATGTGCTGCAGGCTCACCACGTGGTACATGAGCACATGTGGCCTGCATCTTCCTTCTTGAAATGTGGACTTTCATGCTTTCATGCTGAGTTGTGTACTGGGGTTCTCTCAGCATTTGGAAAAGCCTGAGTTTGCTCTTAAGCTTGTTGTTCTCTCCCTTTCTTATCCTCTCACTTCCTTAGTACCTTCAAATAAAGCCTGTTTTACTTCAAAAAATGAAGAGAAAGAAATGAAAGCAGAAAGAGATACACACACACACACACACACACACACACACACACACACATATATATATATATATATATATAGAGAGAGAGAGAGAGAGAGAGAATTTATGCCACTGGTTATGTCCAAATATACTCTATTTAAATTAAAAAGAAAGGAAAAAATGAGACTCAATTTAGTAGACTGGTTTTATTGCTGTGGATAGAAATATTTATTTGTAGTGGGAAAAATACCTTTTTGGTGCCTGGATGATTTCCTAACAAATCATAAGTCAGAAAGGTTATTTTCTTGCTTCTGAGAGTGCTGTTACTGGGGAGAATACAGGAGATCAAAGCAGGGCAGCCTGTCTGGCCCACTAGCTCAGCCCACCTGCCTTGGTATCTTAGAGGGACAAATGGCAATGCCAGATCAGCCTGCCATGTAGGATGCCCTGCGGGGTGTTTCGTTCTTTCTGTGGCCTCCAGTGTCTAGCTCTAAAGAGGCCATGTGCAGATTCTCAATCTTCTGTGCTGAGCTGAGGCTGTGAAATGGAAGGAGAAGGTTCCGACTTTGGGTATTTATCTTAGCATCCTCCGGTGCATCCTATTTCAGTTAATGCAACCTGATTGCCTGGTTCCAGCATTCATTTTTCTGGAGCTTATTCATTGTTAGTCTGGGTAGAGTCCTGTGTAGCCCTTAAAACCCCTTTATATCTAATTGCTTCTCTTTATCTCTTTGTCTCCTGATGCGAGCCCTGAGAACTACAAATATCCCTGCCTGTTATTTGTCCTTGTTTTTCTTTATATCCAGGCAGATAGTAAACATTCTATTAAATCTTGAAGATGTGAAAATTAAATGCACACTCTGAATAGTTGCTATTTTACTGAAGTATAAGAGTTAAAGAAGCTCAGTGATATAAAAGAAAAGGGTTTTTTTTTTTCACACCTACTTGACAGACATGTTGTTTGGGGATTTACTGATAATAAGAAGTACCATATTTGGGGGTTGATGAGATAGCTTAAAAGGTTGGAGCACAAGCTTTGCATGAGGAGCCTGTGCTTGATCCCCAATAATACATGGACACAATGATCTCAATAAAAATAAAAAAGAAAAGAACTTCTTTTATAAACTTTTTAAACTTAACATTATGTAATCCACAGTTGGGGTAAGAGTCAAAAAAAGGGGTATTCATTACTGCCAGTTGTCCCAGTTGTCCTGCAGTCAACACAGGCAGTAGGAGCATCAGGATGATCTGCATCCTGTCATTCTAGGAACTCAGTCAGCTGAAGCTGTTGGAGTAGAGAGAACAACAACATAAAGCTCTAGAATCCAGTTGCCTGTAGAGATGGGCTGTGAGGTTCATTGCCTTTCCTGCTCCTGATGCCACAGAAATGCCTCATGCGCCTGCTACTAACAACACCAGCGGAAGACATAATCTTTGCTTCTTATTTTCTTTCACTACCCATCCTCTTTAAACATTAGGGTCTAGTTCATCCTCATTTGGGGAGGATAGGCACTGTGTAATTTCCAATGGTTCTAATAGCCTTAGCTAATTGAGTTCCTGTGTTCCCTCTTGCCCTTACTCCCCAGGCAGCTTTCCCACTGACCTTCCTGTTTCACATTTTCTGTAGAGATTTTTCCACCTTAGTAGTCATTAGGGGGAGTGTGGGTGAAAGTCTATCTTCTGTAACTTATTCAGGCTGGCAAAGGACTGTATTCTACTGTAAAAGGGTGAATTCACATGCTACTTTGGATTTTAATTGAACCCATGCAGATGATTGGTTCATGTTTGCAGTTGCCACTCCCTGAAAAATATTATACCAGTTAGAGGAATATCATTTATAACAATCAGGTCCTAATAATTGTTCCTCTCTATCCTTGGGAAGACGTAGTAGTAGAAGTTGCTTTTTCTGGGACAGTGACACTGAAGTGAAGCATTAGAAACCAGATATCATAGCCTGGTACCAGTTCCCTGAGCATTTAGGCATCTGTGTGAGGTCACACTGCTAGTTTTACTCAGGATAAGCTTTCTAGTGCTGTACAGATGGGGCCAGGAGACATCTGTTCAGTAAGAGCACAGAAAGCATGGCTGAGTTACTACTTCAACTGTCCTGTTCATTCTATGTTCTCCCTGGGAAAGTTCTAGCTTCCATCATCCAAGTCAGATTAGTGATAGCATGTACAGCTTTCAGTTCCTTTATGACCAGTCTGTTACAACCAGTAAGTGCACTTTTATATAGGTTATACAAGAGTGTACCTTTAAATTAAGCCCATTAAAATGGGCTTAATTGAGTCAGCTATAGAATAATAGTTTTTTTCTTTACCTTTACCTTAAACCTTGCCAGATGGACTAATAATATTGGCTGATTAAATTCAGCAAGGCTAGATAAATCTCTATTTGGGGAACCCAATTACTTATAGAGAATTTTGGGGGATTATTCAAGGACAGGTGATTTATTAATAAATGCATAAATACTTCACCTGTCACATTAGCATTATCAGGTTCAGCCAATGTAATTGAGCTTCCTAGGGATATACCCTAAGAATACAAAAACACAATACAAAAATGTTCTCTGTACTTCTTCTTCTTTTTTTGGGGGGGGGTTTGAGTCACACCCGACAGTACTCAGGGGTAACTCCTGGCTGTCTGCTCAGAAATAGCTCCTGGCAGGCACGGGGAACCATATGGGACACCGGGACTCGAACCAACCACCTTTGGTCCTGGATCGGCTGCTTGCAAGGCAAACACTGCTGTGCTATCTCTCTGTATTCCTATATTCATTACAACACTATTCACAATACCTAGAATCTGGAAATAACCCAGGTACCCAACTACAGATGAGTGGCTAAAGAAACTATTATATCTACACAATGGAATGCTACACAGCCATTAGGAAAATGAAGTCATGAAATTTGTTTATACATTGATGGATAATTATGGATAATAATTAATGGAGGTAATTATGAGTAAAATGAGTCAGAGGCAGGGGCAATTTCTGAGGGCTTAGCCAGGAGTAACCCCTGAGCATCAAATGGGTGTGGCCCCAAAACAAAAACAAACAAACAAACAAGAATACAGAAGAGTCTACTATGAAATTGATCATTGGAATGGGTCACTCTGAACAAGAACTGGTTGCTGAAAGGGAATAAAATGGCATGCATGGTATCCCTTCATTAATAGTAGTGCAGATCACTGTGTCAAAAAGAGAACAGAGAGATATGTGAACAACCTTGTAACCATGGTGTAAACATAAAAATAAATACAAAAGAGAATTATAGGCTGATATACCTGATAACTACAGATGCAATGACATTCAATAACATACAAGTAAATAGAATCTCAAAACTGATCAAGGATGTAATAAACCATGACCAAGTAGGATTTATTTCAGAGATGCAAGGATTGCTTAATATATGCAAGACAATATGATACCATATAATCAAAAGAAAATATAAAAAATGATCATAGCAGTAGATGCAGAGAAAACATTTCACGAAGTGGAGCAAGAAATGCAACTTCAATTCTAAAGCCCACAACAAAGTTAACAAAAACAATAGATTTGTATAGTAAAGTGGCAGGCTACAAAACTAATTTGCAAAAAATCATGGCTTTTCTCTGTAGCATTAATAAAAATGAAGAGAGTAATAATGCATTCCCTATAAGAATACCCATACATTTTTCAAAAAGTGAATCACACCTCTTGAAATTCATATAAAATAATAAACTTCCATGAATAGACAAAACAATCCTTGGGAAAAAGATGGGTGGCATCATTTCCCCCAGCTTCAAAGTGTACTATAAAACAATGGGTTTTATAACAGTATGGTATTGCCCAAACCCCAGATCCCAACCTTAGAACTGGCACAGTTTCCTGCACCAGCACCAGAAATCAAACTCCCCTGCAGGAGGCCCTAATACCACTCTGGCACCAACTTACTACAGTGTAGGTTCATATGACTTCCTAAGGATGAGGAAATAGCAACAATTTTATCTAAGGCAGGGGTCTCAAACTCGCGACCACGGGCCGCAAATGGCCCTTCGTATAACATTTTGTGGCCCTGCCCTAGAGAAATATTTTTTGTTTTGTTTTGTTTTAATAATTGGGTCACGCCCCCCGATGTTCAAGGCTTACTACTGACTTTGCACTCAAGGATCACCCCAACTTTGCCTCCTGCGGCCCGCAGATAAATTGAGTTTGAGACCCCTGATAAGGGTAGGTTGCCCTACCTCACCACCCAACAGTGAGATGAAAGCAGAAGACGTTCTGTCCTATGATCTGTTAAAAAAAAACCAAGATCTTTAATTACAGAAGACTGACTTTGACAACCATGACTGAGCAGAACTTTCCTGGGACCATAAAGAAAGACCTTGGGGTTTGACAATTAACATGCCTGGAGCTTATAGTTGGTTGTAGGATAGTATGCTTCCTGGGTAGAGACACCCTGTATCTCTTAGGCCAAACTCCTAGGAGTTTCTAATTTCCCCAATGTTTACTGCTCCTATGCAAAACAAACAAAAACTTTTCACATCTGCCCCTTCCTTTTTTGTGTTTTGTTTGTTTGTTTTCTTCTTTTAATTTTTATTTATAGCTTCTTGATAGAGGCTCCCAACTTTTTCACAGAACCATGGAACATGAATCATCTCATTCTGCCTCATATTTCTATGTCTTCCTACAAATTGAGGAAAGAAAAAAATGTGGATGGGACCCAGAGACAAGGGGTCTCAGGAGTAATGAATAGAAATAAAAAATGGTCAGATCTAAATACCCAAGTCAGTTACAATAGAATTAAGATACAAGAGACCCAAACTCTAACAAGCTAAACACAAAATGGACCTGCTACACTAGCAATTCAGGGGGCTAAGGATGGGATGCATGCTGGGAACTAGGAGAAGGGAGGTCAATACTGTTGGTGAGAATGGTCCTAATTCACTGTCACTTTGTACCTGAAATAAAGCTTTGAAAGACTTGCAATTCATATTGGTATCAATAAAAAATAAAAGCAAAAAAAAAAAAAAACAACCCGCAAAATAGCCAGTATGGTATTGGAAAAACATCAGATTCTCAGAAAATGGAAGAGGCTTGAATATTCTGAGACTGATTCTAAGGTAACTATGCAATTAATTTTTGATAAAGGGAAAGAAATACAAAGTGGAACAAGTGGTGTTGAAAAAAAATGGTCATCTACATGCAAAATAGAGAACTCAGTGGACTCTTTACTACCATGCACCAAGGTCAAATCAAAATGCATTACATATCTTGATATTAGACCTGAAACCATAAGTTTAAGCAGAAAATGTGAGCAGAACATTCCATACATTGATGCTAAATGCATCTTCAAAGAGGAAACACTAGTGGCTAAGCAAGTGGAAGCAAAAATAAACAAATGGGATTAAATAAAACTAAGAAGCTTTTGAATCTCAGAGGAATTAGTGACAGATTCCCCATGGAATGAGAGAAACTATTCTCCCAATATCCATCTGATAAGGGATTAATATTTATAATATACAATGCACATACATAGAGCTTAGCAAGAAAACATCTAACACCATCCAGAAATGAGCAGACCCTTCTTCAAAGAAGAAATGCAGATAAGTAAAAGGCACATGAAAAAATGTTCTACATCACTAATCATCAGGAGATGCAAATCAAAACAATGAGATACCACCTCACATCACAGAGACTGGCACACATCACAAAGAGCAACCTGTCTGGTGTGGATGTGTGGAGAAAAGGATTCTCAGTTACTGCTTATTAGAATGTCAACTAATTCAGCCTTTTGGGAAAATAATATATTTCTCAAAAACCTAGAAATTGAGCTTTCATATGATACAGCAATACCACTTCTAGGAATATACCCTAAGAGAATATAATATACTAAGGAATATACCCAGAAATACAATGTAAAAATCCCTCTGCATTCTTTTTTTTTCCCCTCGGGCCACAGCCGTTTGATGCTCAGGGGTTACTCCTGGCTAAGTGCTCAGAAATTGCCCCTGACTTGGGGGGGACCATATGGGACACCGGGGGATCAAACTGTGGTCGCGATCTTTCCTTGGTTGGCACTTGCAAGGCAGACACCCTCTAGTGCCACCTCACCAACCCCCCTCTGCATTCTTATATTCATCACACCACTATTCACAATACCCAAATCTGAAAGTAACCAGTGCCAAAATATAGATGAGTGAATGAAGAAATTGGAATGGTCTGTCTCTGGCACTAGAGGAAGAGGGGATTTTATTTTGGCACTTGGAGAAGAAAGGAAATTGATTCCCGGGTCCTGAGAAAGGAGGAGAGCCGTGCAGAGAAGTCACTGTGTTAAAGACAGTGCTGAACATCAGTGTCTGGGGACATTCTCAGAGCTAGTGATGGCAGGAGATCAGTGTCATATGGCCAAGTTTTGTTGATGTTGTTGTTTTTATTTTGGGGCCACACCCGGTGATGCTCAGGGCTTACTCCTGGCTATGCGCTCAGAAATCTCTCCTGACTTGGGGGACCATATGGAATGCCAGGGGTCAAACCAGGGTCCGTCCTAGGCTAGCGCATGCAAGGCAAACGCCCTACCGCTGCAGTATCACTCTGCAGTGTTTCTTCCTAGGAACCTGTGGTCATCTTTGGAGTGAATATGCAACGGCACCCGGTATTTGTGTAATCATCAACTCATGGCTAGAAAGTTCAGGGGGTAAAGTACTGTACTCAGCTGACCAGAGTTCAATCTTTGTACAGCATATGGTCCCCTGAGTACCACTAAAAGTGAACCGTAGGCGCAGAGCTAGGAATAAGACCTAAGCATTGTGGAGTGTGGCCCAAACTACTCCTCATTCCATCCCCAAACACCAAATAAGTCTTTACATACTATAAACACCCACTCAGAGCACTATCAAGTTTGCTGTCCTTCGTTGAGGGCCACTAGTATGGGTTCAGGATAAAGCTTCTGCCTGTTTTTAGGAGTGTTTGTAGACAACTTCTTTATCAATTGGAGACCTAGTTTCCTAGGAAAAAAATCAAGAGTTGAAAAATATTCTGAAAATATTTTTTCTAAGCTCTCAAGTCTACAAAGCTTCCAAATTAAAGCAATATTGTTTTTCTGAGTTCACAGAAAGCAAAATTACTTTCCCAGACCTTGGTAAATTTTAAGTCCAATAGCCATCCCACTCCCCCAAAGAAAATAAACCTGAGCATTGAATTGAAGAGTTAGTGTTTTGCATAGTGGGGTTCTATTCCTTAATTTTATCCCATAAAACTTGAACTTATTTTTACACGTATTTTTGGGGATCGAAGAAAATCAAATACAAATGTTCATGATTGTAAGTGAATTTGATTAAAAATAGCAACAAAGGGGCCCGCATAGCATGGAGGTAAGGCGTTTGCCTTTCATGCAAAAGGTCATCGGTTCGAATCCCGGTGCCCCATATGGTCCCCTGTGCCTGCCAGGAGCAATTTCTGAGCATGGAGCCAGGAGTAACCCCTGAGCACTGCCTGGTGTGACCCAAAAACCAAAAAAAAAAAAAAATAGCAACAAAGTTTCTTCGCTAATTTTAGTTTTAACTTTCTCTGCCTCTCCAACCTTGGCCCACCCTCCAAGAAAAGCTTTTATCATAGGATCACACGATAAAAGTCATACTTGGTTGTGTGACATTGCAAAAAGGATCCGTATGCCCAGGAACATTCTCACCATTTCCAAAGTATCCAATTTTTGTCTCACTCGCTCTGTAGAGATGTTTCCCCTTGGGGTGTTTTACTCATTTGAGTGCTTTGGGTTTACAGTAATACACTTATTTCAACTAGACCTTCAATCAATATTTCATGGAATGTATTGAGAAGACCCACTTAATCTCTTTTCATCTCTGCAGGTATAAGAGTGAAAGAAAGCAGTGGCCTGAGAAGACAAGTCTCATTTACACACAAATGGAGATGTTCTTATTGATCAAAGCCTTTTTGGATAATAATACTTGTGATGAGTAATTTACAGGAAGGAAACAAGACATGCTATGTTTTACAGATTAAGATTTGGGGATGCTTAAAAATCTATTTATGTTATAGCCCATAACTGAAGGAGTCAAGTATAACAGTGGATTAACCTCTTGACAAGGAAAACTACTAGTAAAAAATAAAATGTCTTAAATAGATAAAAGAGAGACACAAAAGATTCTAATATTTTAAATTGAGAAATTCTAGAAAGATCTCAGAGTTTTCTTGTTCACAGATAAAGATGACTCAGTGAGATGGTAGACCCATGGAATATTTGAAATCACTGGAACTTTGTTAAATTCTGGTTTCAACATTTAATGGCTTGACTGTGGGTTTGTACTTTATACCAAATTAAACATTACTTTTTGAACTATGAAATGTTTTATCAATAGCTAACATGTGTTAAACAACCAATATCACTGTGATATACATCTAAGTTCTTCAAATACATTATCTTTTATATATTTATTCATTTAGGTGCCAGAGAAATAGTACAAGGATTAAGGTGTTTGTCTTGCATGTTCAATCTTGCTCTGGTGCAATCGCTGGTACTCTTAATAGCCACCAGGAGTGATCTTTGAGCCCAGAGTCAGGAGTAAGCATTGAGCACTTTTGGGTGTGATCCTAAAGAAAAAAATATTTCATACAATCAACATGTTATTTTTAAGGAGTAAGCATTTTTTTTTTGGTTTTTGGGCCACACCCAGTGACACTCAGGGGTTACTCCTGGCTATCTATGCGCTTAGAAGTCGCCCCTGGCCTGGGGGACCATTTGGGGCACGGGGGATCGAACCGAGGTTCGTCCAAGGCTAGCATGGTAAGACAGGCACCTTACCTCCAGCGCCACCGCCCAGCCCCGAGGAGTAAGCATTTTTAATATCTTTATTTAAACACCATGATTACAAACATGACTGTAATTGGATTTCAGTCACAAAAAGAGCACCTCCTTCACAAGTGTAACATTTCCATCACCAATGCACCCTATCTCCCTCCACCCACACCCCCTGCCTGTATTTGAGACAGGCATTCTACTTCTCTCACTCATTAGCAATTGATATGTTATATTTTATATGCCTCAAGATATCCTAAACAGGGAGATAACTAAAGAATATTGTAGGTCTATATTAATTCTCCAAAATAGAATTTCTCCTTTTGCCTTCTTTGTCAAAATAATTTTAATTGTCTTTATTACATTATCTTTTTATAAAACTTTCAGAATAAGCTTATCTATAAAAAGGTTTTTGGGGGGTCAGAGCAGTGGCACTAGAGGTAAGGTGTCTGCCTTGCAAGTGCTAGACTAGGACAAACTGCTGTTCAATCCCCCAGCATCCCATATAGCCCCCCAAGCCAGGAGTGATTTTTGAGTGCATATCTAGGAGTATATACTGAGTGTCAAAATGTGTGCCCCCCCAAAAAATCAAAAATAAAATGTTTTCCTTGGATTTCATACATAAATGCATAAAAATTATGGATCAATTTAGGGAGAAATGACATATCTCTACATAACTTTGTTTATAAATTGTTATATAAATTACTTAAATTTGTTTTCTTTTACTCTTGTTAATTTTAAGTATGTATACATTTCGCTAGTGTAATAGGTAAGCATTTTATTTCAGGGAGTTATATTTTCTTCCATCTGGCCTTTATACTTTTTACTTTCTTTTCTTGCATTACAGTAATGGCTAAGACTTTTAGTGTTGTCTTCATTGTGC
>PVKC010035278.1:0-13503 GCA_004027635.1 Crocidura indochinensis | reverse complement strand
ATACTGGAGCAGGTTACAGGGTAGTTCTGGAATCAGGGGTCCTCAAACTTTTTAAACAGGGGGCCAGTTCACTGTCCCTCAGATCGTTGGAGGCCGGACTATAGTAAAAACAAAAACTACGAACAAATTCCTATGCACACTGCATACATCTTATTTTGAAGTGAAGAAACAAAATGGGAACAAATACAGTATATTCCCATGGACTGTAGTTTGAGGACCACTGTATCATTGTCTCCTATGAGGGTACCATGAAGGTTTCACTTGGCTCTGAATTCTCTATATGGAATTCCAGATTATCACAGTCCAGGTTTCCTAGAGAACTTTCTAAATTGACTCACACATGGTAGACAGAAAGGAATGCCACATTGCTTGTGCTGAAGGCTGTCCACAATATGACAGCCAGTTTCAGCCAAGCTCTGTTTTGCCCAAGAAATGAAAGCTTTGCCAAAGAATGAAATAAAACAGGTAAGCCAACTATTTAATTTTGAAGCTCAACTTCTTTTGGAAGCAGTAACCTGCACCTATCCCATCTTGGGATGGAATTTAGGTTCTACCTTTTGAAGGAAAGTGTGTTCAAGAGTAAATAATCCCACTGATCCCATGCCCCTCCCAGTAGCTCACTCCCAGTCTCTGGTGGTTCTAAAAAGACCTTAACAACTCTTGCTCAGGTACCTATGTTCCATAGGTAAAAAAAATATCTTCCACTCCCTTGAGCAAATAGACCATTAGCCTACCTGTAAAGAGGACCACATGGAGCGGGTGTGTGCAGTTATTCTGATGATCTGAGAGTCAGTTTAATTTGGACTAGATTAACCAAAGACCCAAACTGGGAGAGGGTCAGACCCATGGTGCAGGGAAAGTCACACAGACAATTCTACTTCTTCAGCCAAGAAAATTGGCCAATGGTCTTGTATCCTGTGTCCACTCATGGGCTGGGACAGAGGAACTTGTGAGTTCTGTTGAGCATCTGTGTGCAATCTGCATGCATTTCACAGGCTGAAACCAAATGGCTAAAGAGGTAGGAGGAAATGGCTCACACAGCACATGGGTTAGGCCAGAGGGCAGAGCAGTCCTCCACTTCTCACACCAACTACTGTGGCTTTAGGAAATGCCTCGCTCTCCTCAATCACATGTGGGCAGCTTTGCAGGGCATCTTGGCTGTTCCAGGCACAGTGTAAAGCCCTTGTGAAAGCAATGGGACCCAGGCACGACCTTTGAGAGACACTAAACCTCTTCCTCAGAACCCACCTCCTTTAGGACTTCTGTGCTCTTTCCTTGGAGTGTTTGATCCCTCGAGAAGGCACAGAGGTTGACTATATAAAATAGTGCCTGACAGCATAGAAGCATTCATTAATTTTAGTCCTTATTTAAGCTAACTCTGTATGAAGCTTACTCCTTATCCACATCAGGCATCACTTAGGGGTGCTAATAAGTGAGCAAGAGAACTTGTTTTCTTGTAGCTTTAATCCACAGGAATGTCTGTCATGCCCACTGGGCATGAAGCCTGAGCCAGGCAGCAGGGCTGTCAGGCAGTGAGTGTCACACAGCTGCTGGGATCGGGAGCCTCCAGGTCATGGTGCTTGTGTAAAAGACTGAATCACCTTTGAGTTTGGTGTCCAAGATTGACAAGAAATCTCTAGGACAAAGGTCACTGTGGTCCCTAGTCAGGGTCAGTGATGGTAGCTCTCTACCCTTTCCCAAGTGCACATGATCCTGTGTTGCATTTTGCTAGTGCTCTGCTAAGATGACTCCTAATGACTTAGGACCCTGGCTTCCTTCTCTCTCTGTTCTCTGTGCTTTCTGGGTCAAGTTTTACCTAGACTCAGAGCAGTTACTTTCTCTATCTTACCTGCTGTGTGCCTCCTCTGTTCTATTCTCTCCTCCAGCTGAGACTTGGCCCTGGAAAGTCAGAGAGTTCAACCTATTCTGGCTTCTATAACACACTTTTGCTGGTGACTTGCACTGGAGGGAGGGAGGAAGGCAGCAGAACTACACATCAAAACAAACTGGTCCTGGCTGGGCAGCAGAGACTCTGGGGGGGAAAGGAGGGCTGAATAGGTATAGAAAATTCAGTTTTGCATGATAATAGGACCCCTGAGATTCCCATCTAACAACAATGTGAACATTAAAAATGGTAAGTGCTCACAATTTTATGTTTGATGGGTATTTTACCCCAACTAAAAAACAAAAAAGAGAATGAGAAAGCTTGGGGGAAATAGCTTACTTACAAGACTATGCCTTATTTTGTTAGCAAGTGATATCCTAAAGGCAAAGCAAAGTTCCACACTCTGCAGTGAGGATGACAATTATCTCTCATTAATACTGAGGGGATAAAATCCTAAGCTTGAAAATGTATATAATAGCCTTGGCCAAGAGGGGTATTTCTGAATTACAATAAATATAAAAATATAAAATCAAAAACAATTATCACTGATAAGTAAGGACTTCCCCCATTCAGACTAATGAACAGGAGATTAGGTTGTGGGAGGGCCCTGGCTGCATGGGTATGTCAGGCAGCAGGCTGGGAGTCCCTGCAAAGAGCTAGTCTGCTCTGAGCACAGGACTTTGGTTTTTGGGTTACACCCGGCAGTGCTCAGGGGTTACTCCTGGCTCCATGCTCAGAAATTGCTCCTGGCAGGCACGGGGGACCATATGGGGCACCAGGATTCGAACCGATGACCTTTTGCATGAAAGGTAAACGCCTTATCTCCATGCTATCTCCCGGGCCCCGAGCACAGGACTTTGGAGAAGTAACTGGTCTCTTCTGGCAGCTGAGGTCTGCAGTTTAGGCAACACATGAGGAAGCAGAAAGGGGCCATCGCCCAGTGTGTTGAATGAAATGAGCACAGCCTCCTAGGTTGCCAGCATCTCAGAACTGCAGCCCTGCCCTGAGCCAACCCAGCAGCAACCTTTCTCTGAAAACTACTGTGTGCCCCTGACTCCCATTCTGCAGTATCAACTTCCCTTTGCTCCCCAATAGAGACCCTCTAATTTCATACACTTTGTAAGGCAAGAGGTATACAAATAGATTCTTTCACATGCTTCACTGATTAATGCTCGGTAATGCTCACTTTTCCAGTGTGTGTCCAGCTAGTCAATAGTGCTGTTTGCTAAAATGTCAACTCAATGATAAAGGCTTCAAGAAGATGAAGTTTGAGATTCTCCTTTACCTGGACCCAAACCCTATAGGAGAATGGTTGACAGTGTTGCTAATGACATTTTGCAGGAGAGAAGAGCTTTGTGAGGCTTACTTGTTGTATACTGCCCTCACAAGAGATAGAACATGGAAAGGTGCCTTTGGGCACCTATGTGATGGTCAGGGACATGTTTGCATAGAAGGGAGAACTAGGGAAATGAGTGTACAGAATCTAGGGGGATTTGGAGGCTCAGCACGCCAACATTGTTGGAGAGGAAAACAAGAGTCCCTGCCTCCTGTCAGTGCTACTGAATCGAACCAGCTGAGGGAAAAAGCAAGGAACAGGATGAAATTTACTCAGATCTGGGCTATTTAATGAAAACTGGATTTTTGCATCCTCTCTTCCATGGAGAGTTCCTGATTAGTAGTTCAGAGCTTGGTGGAATTAACCATATATCACTTTAAATGTTTATTTTATGTCCAGCTTATTCTAACATTTTTATTCATCTTAATGAGAAGTAATTGGGCTTCCTATTACAGTGTTTCATTTAAAAAAGGGGGAATATTAATAAGGAATGAAAGCATGCTAAAATCCATAACTATCTCCCTGCCTTTTACCAGGCTTCTATCTATTCCAGAAGTCACTATTTTAGGTTGAAAATAGTATCCAGTGTATCTGCACATCCTTCCTAGAACAGCAATGCCTTTATTGTATGTCATTATGTCTTCTGGGAATCCTGACATTAAAACATATCCTTGGTTCTCACTTAAGCCAATTTTATAGGGCAGGGAAAGAAAAGACAACATTTTGCAATGAAAGCACCTTCTCCCATCTGGCAAAATGGCTTTCTGGACTCTATTGTGGCTCATTGTCTAAAAATAGGATGAAGACAAATTGTTATCATTTGCGAAAGCCCATGACAATAATGATAAATGAACAAATTTTTTTGCCCTCTGAAGTCATTGCTTAAGGCTTTCTCTGGGATCAACAATGTTAAACTGGTAAACTTTCCTCATCTGCATCTCAGAAGGTTTACAAATGGCTTTGTAAACAATTTCAGCCAGAGCGTTAATCTCCCCTCCAGAACCAAGGCTTGGAGATAGATGATTGATTTGCAATTTAAAATGACACTGAAACCCCTGAAACAGATATGAAAGAAACTTTCAGTGAATAATGTTTTAGTTGACAAGAAAAGATAAGGCACATCTTTCATCTGATAGTGGGCTGTTTTTGATAAATATTGTTCATAATGGAGAATTTTGGAATCATTAATGTGTGGATAGAACATTACTACATTTTGACTGGGACTTCAGAAACCCGTTTCTTTTGGCAGGAATTTTGTGACATTAAAAAAATATATCGGAAGATGCTCGGAAAGACCCATAAATGTATTGTGTGATTTGCTCTGAGTTCAAACTGTCAAAGATGAGAGAGAACTTGCCAAGTAGTGTCTAACCTGGTTGGAATCCACCATTCCCAGAATACTGATAATATTGGATTCCAGTTCCTCTTGGTCATATAGTGTGCTATAAAAGTGATTTTTGTTTGTTTGTTTAGGGGTCACACTCAGTCATGCTCAGAGGTTATTCCTGGCTCTGTGCTCAGGGGTTACTCCTGGATGGGCTCAGGGACTATACGGGATATGAGGGATCGAACTGAGTCAGTTGCATGCAAGCTAAGTGTCCTAACTGCTGTGCTATCACTTCAGTTCAAGAATTAATTATTTTTTAATCAAGCCTTGAAAATTTTAAATCTAGCTCTGTTTGCTTTTGCTCTGGGCAGGCTCAACCTACTTCTAATGTTACTAGGCAAGTACCAGTGCTTAGTTCTTTGCTCTATGTGTGCTGAGCAGCAACTAACCTGCATACTCTGAATCAAAAGATTGGACCCTTGAGATGTCCTTTCTGTTGTGCCCGATCATGGGTCCCAACCAAGTGCTTCTAAGATGCCTATCTTCTCTGCCAGTCCCTTACCTCTTGCCTTTCCCTGGCCTGGATCCCTCATTTACAACAGTGGTCTCACTTGGAGCATGGAGTTGTTTAGTATTGCCATGCCCTCTGGCCTGGCACTTGAGAAGTTCACCATGTGATAGCATGACCCTGGCCCTCACACTTACACAGCCCAACTGCTCAGCTGGTACCCTCCCTCACCCCACTCAGTATCCCAGTGACACCCCCTCAGGCCACTCTCCAATTGCCCCATCATGAGGGGCTAGCATCCAGGCAATGACTTCATCTCATAGAACTCTTGGCACTTTGGAGAGCTCTGCACTGTGATATGAGTAAAATAATAAAGATTGTGACCCAAAGAAGAGATAGTTATCCAAGCCATTTATTCCAGGATTCTTCTGCCTGCTGGAGATGTCAGGATCCAAGCCCTTCAGTGTGGGTCAGCTGCATGTGCTCAGAATCTGCAAAGACACTCAAACTATAGTGTTAGTGATATTTAGCATGCTGCTGGTGGTTGGTGGGACAGGGGATGGCTGTTCTTTAGGCATTGCTGCAGGAGCTAGAAATACAGAGCTGAGGAAAAGGAAGCAGATCTCTATTGCTGATTTCTTGCCTTGCTAAAGTGACCTTGCTAAAGTGACTTTACTGAGGTGGCCTTGCTAAGGTGACCTAACTGAGGTGACCTTGTGTGAGGTGGCCTTGCTGAGTTAACTGCAAGTGTTTTTGCTGAGGTAGCCTTGCTGTGGTGGTCTTGATGAGGAGCATTAGAATATTTTCATGTGAGGGAAAAGCAAAGCATTTTAGGTTTTCTGAGTTTTCTCTACTTGATTCTTATTAACCTTGTCATTCATGACATATGTCAGTCATACCATGTGCTGAATATTTTTGTGCCACCACCTCCAAATAGTGTTAAAACTATTTATAATTGGATGATACTGGTGGGGTCAGTTAGTGGGGCCTTTAGGAGGTGTTTAATGCATGACGTTGGATCTTGTTGAAATGAAGGGAGCAGAGAACTCTCGCCTTCTGCCATGTGAGAACAGAAAGAAGACACAATCTATCAGGCTGAAGTGGCCCTTACCAAACACTGGACCTAGACTTTGATGTTGCAGTCTGAATGCTGAAAGGCAAAGTTCCCTTGTCTATGGTGTTGTATAATAGCAGAAAAATAACTGAATATATACTAAAGTCACCACTAAACAGATTATGCCAGTGCCCTGAGATCCCAGGAAACACCCCTCCTAATGTAACACCATCAGATTTAAAGAATATTGTTTCCAATGACTGAGCAAGAATCAACTACCCTCTGAATATGTCAGTTTGAACAAAGACATCTTTGTGCTGATCTAACCCAGTCCCCTTTTAACTACCACCAAATAAGTAGAAATACCCTTGAAGTGAGCCATTTTCTGTCCTTCTATGACTGATTCTGAGGGGATCCTGGAAGTTAGCCCTAGTGGGTACTAAATTCATGCATGAGACATCTTCAAAACATGTATATATATAGGATATGCCTAGAATATGTTTTATGTACTGAGTGCATATAAGAACATGTCTAATGCATGCATATACTAAATGCCTAGCTCAATATCCAAGAAAGCCCACATCAGCAGTCACTCAGGGGGCACAGGCTCAGGGGCTGAGTGTGGGCATGAAGCCCTGGGCCCAGCTGGTTCCAAGCCTCAGAGGTTGATGATGGATCTTCTGGGCAGGAGGAATAGTGAAAACAGATGGAGCTTCCCTTCCTGTCCTGCTTCTTCCCTTCTCAGTTCCTTTTCTGTTAGTAGGGAAGCAAGCTTATGGATTTTGCTCTGTCCAAGCTTGCAAAGAAGCCAGAATATCCAGGAACCCATATACTGTTTTGAAGCTGTAGTTTGTATACTAGCAGGCAAGTGGTACCAGTGTCCCAGAAAGGAGCCTGCAATTTCCAGAGACACTCAAGTGATAGTATTTAGGTAATGCAGGCCCCTGATGCAGCAGTGCTAGTCTTTGAGGGACTCTGTCCTAGTCAAGGACCTGTTCAGAGCCCTGGCTCAATGATGTGGCTGTCTTTCCCCAGCTTCTGCTGAGCTGGCCTCAAGTGTGGATGGAGGGCAAAGCAGCCCCCACTCTGCAGAGATGCATGCTCTCATTTCACTACCCAGAGAATTGCGCCTGATGCGATAAAAGCCCAGCTCCTCCCCACAATCTCTTTTCAATAACCCACCACCACTCCTCCGGCCCACTTTAACACTAAGTGCACCATGTACAAATTGCTTTGATAACCATATTCATTCCCTACCTTATGTTTTGAAGTATTCCAACTTGCTTTAGTTTTATTAATGCATTTCTTTTATCTCTCATCTGAATGGTGTTCTCTATGTAAAGTGACCAAGTGTGATTAATGATGGATAGATTAAGATAGGACAGGGTGTTTGAAAAATGACTTTAGGACTGCATGTAAGTCACTGGCTAGAGTCCCAAAATGCAAATTCTGGTTAAGCTAATGACTGGAAAATCGTGATGGCCCAACTACACGAGCTCTTACATGATTTAAAAGTGTTTTATAAACAATAAATAATTAGCATTTTGTATTAGAATGAGTTAACTATTCCTTAATTATTTTTGTAGGTATCAAGTCCCCCGAGTCAATACTTCTGTAAAAATGGGCGATTGGACATCCTTTGAGGCCTGTCCAGCCCACATCAGAACTTACCACTTCTCTTTGCAAATGGTTCGGGAGTGTTCATGTCCCATTAGAGGTCGGCACTTTATTAAAATGTCTGGAACAATCTAGTTTGCCGGAGACTTCTTTCCCTAAGAAGTGTCTGTGCATGCTCTTGGATGGGGTTTTGGAAGGTAATTGTTTGTGTGCCTGGGCCCGCCTCTCCTTGACAAACGAGCCTTATCATCAGGGCGGCTCTGGGCTCTCACTCACCCTCTCAGGAGCTGGGAGCTTTATGAAAAATAAATTAATAATACATACTAAATTACATCTGCAAGAGACATTTGGGTGTATATTGCAGTCTTCAAAGATGATTAGATTTACGTTCTATTCAAGAAGACTTGTCACCCCATCTTCCAGGAATGCCCTGAACTTCAGGTCTGCCAGCAGCGCCAACGCAGAGCTGGCTTTCCAGGGCAGTCACAGTCATGGTCACAGAGACCAGGGGATCACCATTCTGGCTAGATGTTAAGAGAGGCAAAGGTTTATGGAAACTTGACTGGAACCTTCAAGAAGATACTTAGGGATTTTCATGAAGTGGGAGCCACCAAGGCTGTCTGCGAAAGGTTTCCCTTATTGTTCTGTCCATTTGGCCATTCTTTGCACAGATCCAAAGGGAACCCACACACTATGCCCAGGGGAAAAAGTTACCTGCAAAGTAGATTTTTTTTGTTTATTTGGTTGGTTGGTTTTGTTCCACCGAGAAGAAGAGAAAAATATAGCAGCATCGATTGTTAAATCCTCGCGCCTGCTCCATGGTGTCCACACACACGAAACTCACTGTAGCGGGAGGAGAGTCGGTATTTATCAGGGTTCAGAGCCAGTTCAGCCACACACTTGACAAATTATTTGTGGAATTGTTGTATTCATAGTCACTTAAATAAGAATCTGTCAACACGAAGGCTGAGCTTTGTTGCTGCGGGTCCCCTGGTTTTCCCCGCACACCCAGAGAATGATGGAATTGGAAGTAATGCAAATTCACAACCATTTTATATGCTGGTGCCTTCCTCAGAGACAGGGAGCATAGCTCAGGATCATCTGTGAGAGGCCGTAACTGCAAAGGTCTCTTCTGCTCTGGAAGTCTCGCCTGCCCTCCTCTCCCATTCCCCCACCACCACCTCCCCAAAATGGGGCTTTGAAACAGGGAAATGGAATTCAAATATTTTTCTCACATCTGCTTTTGGAGAGCACTCCTCACAGCAGGTGTGTGTGCTGGCTTTATGGGCTAAATCATATGTATGCAGAGCTGTGCTCCGTAATTAAAAGAAATTGATAAATAAAATTATTTAGTGTTATGCCAACTTAAAAGTCAACACCCTTTCACGGGATGTTGACTCCGAAGACTTGGAGGAAGAAGGTGAGGTCAAAGAGGTCAGCAGGGCAGATATATGCTGCTCATGATTCAGTCCAAGCCCTAAAGCTTGTAGGGAAACATGCGGTTATAGAATGGCTCATGGCTTCTCACCATCTCTTGCACTATGGGGGTGTCGCTGAATCCAGGCCCACTTCTATGAATATTTATCAATATTCTCAAGCTTAAGACATATTGCCAACACTTAAGATATCCAAATTTTGGGAAGTAATTTCAGTAATTTCTGATAGAACCCAGGGTCCCCCAAAGAAGCAGTATAAGGTGTTCCCCTGTTGCTCAAACAAGAGTTCTTATGTGAGGCAGGATCAGGAGCACTGAAAATGGGTTCACATCACAGAACTCTTTATGGACAAGGTCTTTTCTTCTTTTATTTGTTTATTTTGCTTTGTTTGTTTGTTTTGAGGGGGTCATATCCAGTAGTGGTCAGCACTGACTTCTGGCTCTCTGCTCCAGGATGGTTCCTGGCAGTCTTTGGGGGACCATATGGAGTTTTGGAGATTGAACTCAAGTTGGTCTCATTCAAGGTAAGCACCCTATTTACTGTATTATTACTCCTGCCCTAGACCAGGCTTTCTTCATAAATATTGCAGAAGCCCATAGATTCTCTCTTGTTTGAGGAGATCTGACTTCTGCCATGGCCTCACAGAATTGCCAAGGAGTTTGCAGTGCAGGAACTTCTCTGTGCCTCAGCAGAAATGGGTCAGGAACTTAGAGGTATACAAAAAGTTCAAATCTTTAACCCCATTGCTACCGAATTCTAACACAGGCAACCCTCACTACATAGGCCCTGAAGAAATAGAAAGCTCTGCCATTCCCTTTCCATTTAAAGATTTACAAAAGAATGTTGTGGCCTGAAAACATAGTTTTGGAAGCTACAGTGATTTGCTTAAGGAGTATTACATCTGTGGTCCCCATTTTTAAAAACTGCTGGAGAGCAGTAAGGAAAGAAATAAAAAGAACCCAATGTAAAAACAAAATCCCACGTTATATAACACGTCCCCTCAATACCACTGAAAAATATATGTAATATTTTGAAATCACTGACTAATTATTTCTAATCATCCCATAATAATTTATGGAGATGCTCGCTCCTTTGGACGGATTCCTGTTTTGATCTAAATGTATTCCTGAACATGCTGTCAAACCTCCCAGTTTGGCAACTGATTTGGTTTTGCTGAATTTCTTTCGTGTGTCCAGATCTCTTGCCAATGAGGCTGTGGAACATATTTTGACAGCTTTGTCGCTAAGTTTGTTGCTACTTGTGTCTGGAACGGGTATGGAATTTCAGAGATTAATCTGTTTGTTTCCTCCCTGCTGGGGATGTCTGAGATTGTCATTGGTTTGCCTGGAGCTATGCCTTTGGGAGTTGGGGCTCAGGCCCCTTCTGTAATATCAGAGATATAGGATCTTCTCACAGAGACCTATGCTCTCAGCTTAGGGGTCCACTGTGCAGAAAAATATGTGAATATGTTTCTGCATTCCTATGTTCATTGCAGGATTATTCCCAATAGCCAGAATCTGGAAACAGCCCAAATGCAGGAGAAGAGATAAGAGGATAAAGAAATTGTGGTACATCTACACAATGGAATAATATGCAGCTGTTAGGAAAAATGAAGTCATAAAATTTGCTTATACATGAATGGACATGAAAACTATTATGCTAAGTGAAATGAGTCAGAGGGAGAGGGATATACATAGAATGATCACACTCACTTGTGGAATATAACAAAAGAGAGTATGACATTACTATTCAGAGACAAGAGAGACAAGGGCCAGGAGAACCAGTCCATGGTAGGAATCTTGCCACAAAAAGTGGGGAGAGTAGGTAGAGCAGAGAAGGGACCATCACTACGATGATAGTTGTATCAGGGGTCCTCAAACTTTTTAAACAGGGGGCCAGTTCACTGTCCCTCAGATCGTTGGAGGCCAGACTATAGTAAAAACAAAAACTACGAACAAATTCCTATGTACACTGCATATATCTTATTTTGAAGTGAAGAAACAAAATGGGAACACATACAGTATGTGGCCCGCGGGCCGTAGTTTGAGGACCACTGTTGTAAATGATCACTCTAGACAAGAACTGGGTGCTGAAAGGAGATGCAGTGATATGCATGATACCCCTTCAGTATCAATGTTGCAAACCACAGTGTCTAAAAGCAAGAGAGAGAGAGAGAGAAAAGAGAGAGAAAGAGAAAACTGTGGACATTATGGTGGGAAATGTGCATTGGTGAAGGATGTTGTACATTGTATGAGTGAAACTCTATTGTGACCAACTTTGTAACTGTGTATCTCACAATGATTCAATTAAAGAATTTATTTACAAATAAAATTAATGTTCTGTAGTTGCATATGCACAAAAATACAAGGTCAATAAGCTTTGCTTCCATTCTGTTGACTTAGAATCATAAAACCTTAACTGGGCAATCCAAATATGCCTCACTTCTTTTACTGCATTGTCTTCTCTTCTTACCGGGCTCTTGTCTCTTGATGGACTTTTCAAAATGTTCTATTGAAGGTTCTACAGAAGCTTTTACACAGTGAGGTCTGGCTCTGAAATCCCAGCATCACCAACATTGGATGTTTATTAAAAACCACCTAGACCCAGATGGGTTGGCTCAGACACTTGGGCGGAAATGAACAGAGAGTTCTTTGTGCTTAGACAAGCACACCGGGTGGTTCCCACAAGCACCAGACTTGAAGTCACTTTCCTAACATGTCAACCACATGCGCTCAAGTCTCATGAGTTTCCTTCTGAGGGCTGATTTTTGCAGTCCAATTATATTATATGCTTTTGTTTTCTTTCAACTTAATAGAATCAAGTCATTCAGACCAAGAGCTTTTGAGATCGGGATTACATTTAAATGATGCCACTGAGCAGGCAAGTGAGGAATCCAGCGTGAATTTAAAGAAGGCAACCTCTGTCTCTCTGAGAGCTGACAGAAGAGATCTCATCAGAGTACCACCTGGGTTGACAAGATGAGATGTCGGTTGCTAGCTTCGAATCTGTTAAAGCAGGTGATATGGGGGGGGGGGCTGGCAAAGGCTCTGGATTATGCAAAAGTCTGAGAAGAAACAACATATGAGCATTTTCCAAGAATAACAAAGTGGGTGGCAGGGCAGGAGAAAGAGATGAAGAAGGGGATATGGTTTAAACCAGGTTTAGGAAATAGGAACCCTCAGAAGTGTTAGCAGCCACTTCCTTAGCTTCAACATAGAGAACAATTTAGATGGAGACTATCTAGAGGCCCTAATAACCATTCACCTCATCAATAAATTCTCTCATGAAGCCATGCATCTAAGAGAGGCAGAAACCAGGCTTTGAGAGAAAATAAGGCAGGCCTGGCTCTTGGAACAACAACTGCAGGAACTCGGTCATTATTCCTAAGTTTCTTCCTTTTCAGATGCAATTCATGTGCATAAAAGTTAGAGAATTTCTGTGTGAGCAAATGCACCCCAAACTTTTGCACATGTGCCTGTAAAATAAATCCCTAATCTGTATTTCCAACACCAGGTGAAGGGGTCTGAAACAGGTATCCACAAAGCATTGATAAACCAAACCAGTCAGGAGAGAATCATGGAGTACTGTTGACTTTTCACCTTGTGGTCTCTCTGCACACCAAGCCAAACTGAAACCTCTTTATTTCATTAGTACAAATTCATCTGGTAAGGGGAAGGATCAAGTGAAACCCAGGTGAACTTTTACATATCAAAAGGACAGGTGAAAAAATAAAGAGGAAATTAGGAGAATGTGCCTTTGTTTTGGGTAATAGTAGGGTGTCATCTAACATGTGTCCAGGTGGCAGTGTACTCTCTAAAGAATCATATTCATGGTACTCACTGTTGATGTGAGCTAAGACAGATACTGTCACATACATGCAAAGAGGCTGTGACACACGTGTGACCTGTGGGGGAATGAGAGAGCTAGCTTAGTGAACACTGGGGACATGATGATGCTTGCTGGAACATCAGTGATGTTTGAAGGGAAGCTGGTTGCATCTTCTGAGTCTGCAGATTGAGTATGTGTGACTTAATCTTCCTCTGGAACTGGAATTAGAAGGGATCGGAGCAATGAGGCCTTAGGAAGAATGTAGGAGATAGGGGAAAGGAGCAAATAAGGAGGGTATAGGGGAAGGTAGGGGTGGAAGGGAAGTTTAGGAGTAGAGTGTAGGCCTCTGCTTTGTGTCTGGTTTTTTGGATCTTGTAGGTGCCTGTGATGACCAAAAATCATATTCTGGTTTAGGGCTTTGTGGGAGGTTTGACTGGAGCTATAGTGCGCGCGCGCGCGTGTGTGTGTGTGTGTGTGTGTGTGTGTGTGTGTGTGTGTGTGTGTGTGTGTGT
>PVKC010035277.1:0-13504 GCA_004027635.1 Crocidura indochinensis | reverse complement strand
AGTGCACTTCTTGCTTTTTCTTGCTTTACAGTACTCGACCAACCCAGGTTAGATTCCCCAGCACCTATTTTGATCTCATTAGTTTGCCAGGAATGAGTCACAATGCAGAGCCAGGAGTATACCATGATCACAGTCCTATGCTCTTCCAAAAAACAACGACAAATTTTTGGGGTGTGGGAACTCAAGTGGCTGGATACAAACTTTGCACATTGGAGTATTAGATTCACTTTCCAGCATTGCACGGTCCCATCCCCCAAGCATCAGGTTCACACCCAAGAAAAAACAAAGTATAAGTCTTACATGTTGCACAAGCCATAATTAAAGAACAGTTAAAAAATTATTTAAACTTAACCTTGTATCCTATATTTTATCAGGCAACTGTAGATGAATGTAAGGATATTCCAGGGCCAGAGCTATAGCCCAGTGGGTAGGCTGCTTGTCTGACATGTGGCTGATTCCGGTTTAATTTTCTGACATCACATACAGTTCCCCGAGCCTGTCAAGAGTGATCCCTGAGCATAAAACCAAGAGTAAACCCTGAGCACTGTTGGGTGTAACTCCAGAACTGAAAAATATATTTATGGACATATGGTTTTTTTTGGGGGGGGGGTCACACCCGGCAGTGCTCAGGGGTTACTCCTGGCTCCATGCTCAGAAATTGCTCCTGGCAGGCACGGGGGACCATATGGGGCACCGGGATTTGAATCGATGACCTTTTGCATGAAAGGCAAATGCCCTACCTCCATGCTATCTCCTGGGCCCCATTTATGGACATATGTACACATATATAGACATATGTATGTTCACATAGATATACATACATATTTACAAAAAAAGACTATATCCCCCTTTTTATAATATGAAACACTTGACAAATTCGCGTGTTAGGGCTGGTGAGGTGGTGCTAGAAGTAAGGTATCTGCTTTGCAAGCGCTAGCCAAGGAAGGACCTCGGTTCCATCCCCCCCCCCCCGGGCGTCCCATATGGCCCCCCCAAGCCAGGGGCAATTTCTGAACACTTAGCCAGGAGTAATTCCTGTGCATCAAATGGGTATGGCCCAAAAAATCAAAAACAAAAAAAATACAAAAAACAAATCCGCGTGTTATTTTTGCTCAGGGGTCATGCTAATCTTCTGTATCATTTCAATTTTAGTACATGTGCTGTCAAAGCAGGCACTATATTCCTATTTTATAAAATTATTTACAAAGTCAACCTCACACACATCTGTTTTTAGTTCAGTCCCCAGCACCACTATCACTATGGACAGTGTTTTCAGAGCAGAGCCAGAAATAAGCCCTGACCACCCAGAATTTGTTATTCCACACCCCCCAAAATAAGTAGATCTAGGTTACAAATATAATATTGCTAAGAATAAATCTTAGACTGTTTGAAGTAAAACTATCATCTATTCAAAACTTAATCTTCACTGGTGAAGGGGGTGTTCCAAAGAATAAAAAATAAAATAAAAAATAAACTTAATCTGATTCAAAACTTAAGCTTTTAATCTACATTAAAACATGACTGAACTAGATAGGAATGTTTGACATTAACTATGAAAGAAAGAAATAACATTTTATTCTATGAAAACTATCATTTTGCTTGTTTGTTTGGGAGGCCACACTGGCAATGTCTCTGTATTCAGGAACCACTCCTGGCAGGCTGGTGTGAGGGGGTGGACATAGGGATGCTAGGGATCATACCCCAAACCGGGGTTAGCTGTATGCATGGCAAATGCCCCATCTGCTGTACTATTACTCTGGCTCCTTTCTGAAAGAAACCATATTTTAAACATAAACTCCCCCCAGGAATAATTTTCTACTTAAGTTATAGTCTGTACATACCAATTATAAGAAGCTAAACAAAGAGGTCAACAACCTCATTGGTGTTTGCTTGTTTGTTTGTTTGTTTGTTTGTTTTTTGGGCCACATCAGTTGACTGCTCAGGGGTTACTTCTGGCTATGTGCTCAGAAATTGCTCCTGGCTTGGGGGACCATATGAGATGCCGCAGAATCAAACCACAGTCTGTCGTAGGTTAGTGCATGCAAGGCAAATGCCCTAACACTTGTGCCACAGTTCCCGCCCAGCAACCTCATTCTTTATGAGGAAACATTGGGGCAATACCAAAACTACCATTAGTCAATCTATACCAAAACTGAGTATAGATATTCCTAAGTTGGACACATTGTAAGATAGCAGTCAAGAAGACTACTTTAATTTCTTCTACAATTTTACTGCTTTTCGGTAAATCGAAAATTATTCAAAAATAAAATTTTTATCTTAGAATAGAAACAAATCCAATGCTACTGCTTTTAGAATATAAAATAACCAAAGGGATCACAAAACCACTTCACAAATATCAAATGCCATTTCTCTACAATAGGAATCTATTAAATCCCTATAAGCAAAAATTTCCTCTGCAAAACAAGAAATGGGATTTTAAGAATGAAGTACTTTGGGGCCGACAAGATAGCATGAAGGTAAAGTGTTTGCCTTCCATGCAGGACAGTGGTTCGAATCCCGGTATCCCATATGGTCCCCTGTTCCTGCCAGGGGCAATTTCTGAGCATAGAGCCAGGAGTACCCCTGAGCGTACCGGGTGTAACACCCCCAAAAAAAGAATGAAGTACTTTGCTAGTTCTGGTTTGTCCAGATATGTATATCAAGACATCCAGGTGAATATGTCACTATGTAAAATATATACATATGTAAAATGTATATATGCAAAATATATTTATAACCTGTATTAAAATTATATTCTTTGTATAAAGTTTATACAACTTAAAATATACAATGTCTTGTTAAAATACAAGATTGTTTCACTACTTCACTTATTAACACAGCATTCTTGTGATAATAATCTAAAACATCATTATTGAAGGTACAGAAAATAGATATATTTAAGTTTGAGTAAGATAGAGACATAGATATACTTAGGTATATACATAGATATACTTCACTTGTGCTTCAATTTGAAGCCAGATATTTATTGGGGTTAATACCAAAACTCAATTTCCTTCAGATTACAAGGGTTACTGAATAGTCACTTAGGAAAAACGAAACTTCACCACTGGGTCTGACTCAAAAACAAAAGGAAAGAATGTTTGGGGAGAAAAATAGCTTGTTATAAAAATATTTCTCCCTAGATTATTATGTCTATAAATAAATCCTGTTAAAGTACATGTATACAGATCTGTAAGGCTTGTTAAATTAATTTCTTTTAAATATGTTTCCACCTGCCACTAGAATCTACCTCCCTTACAAAGACCATTGTTAGTCTAGTTGAAAGAAGAGTGAAACTGCTTATAAGTGGGGGTAAAAAAAAAAACCCGAAGGGATAGGTATGTAAAGGAAAAATGAAGCATTGATCAGTGTAAAAGAATGAACACAAAACTTTCTGAAATGATGGGAAATCTGATGATAGAGTGCCCACATAATTAAGGGCATTAAATTGGGTGCAAAATTGGGCTGTACAAATCCTTTATGTTCAGTTGAACTGATAGATAATCACCTGGACACTGAGTGGGGGAGGGAGTACATGGGGTTTCTTTTATTTCAGAGCTTAAACTGGGGTAGCTAAAAACCTAAAGCTGAAAGGATCAGCTCCCCCACAGATGTTAAGATAACCCTAGGTGAATTTTTGAGAGGTTTTTTTCACCCTAACCTTCACATAAAGCACCGAACGAAATGGGCATAATGTAAATCAGTTCATTGTTTGAGTCCTTTCAAACTAGTTGCCAAGAAAGGAGTGAAAACTTGATAAGCAGGCTCCAGTTTCCAGTTTCTATGTGTTGATTTAGAAATCTTAAAGCTTGTGGGAGCACAGCTCATTTAAAGGAAGAAATTCAAAGAGAGGGAAAACAAACAAAGAAAACACTACGCAATGAAACACTGATGTAAACAGAGTAGAAAAGATTTTCCTTAAAATAAAACTTTAAAAAGGCCATCCTTTGTCCTCTTAAAGGACAAATTTAGGGGTCTTGGATTTAGGTCGTTTCATTTCGGTTCTGAGGATCACAAAGTCATGAAAATGCTATTTCTGAGCTATCTCGAGTGGTATTTGAATATAAAGGAAACTCTTCAATTGACCTTATCTAGTAGGTAGATGGCTATTTGGAATAAAGGAACAAGACTGCATTTACTTTGACCTCCCCCACTAGGGCGAGAAAATTTCAAACCCTCCAATCTCATAGCTCTCCGTTTGGACCCTTTTTCTCAGGATTAAGTGAAAATTCAGAATTGCTAAAACAAGTCAAGAGAGGTGGCAAGACTGTGCCCAGGTGTTTATAGGCACAATCTAAGTGGTTTGTCTCTCTACCTTTTTCAAGGAAAATGCAGCCTGACTTTCATCAAGGTGTGTGTGGTTTCTAATACTTAATCAAAGCCATTTTTAACATTCAAAAAGAAGATCCTTTAATGAAGGGTTGTTCTGTTGTTGCTTAAGTATTCTAGAACCACAAAATAAAATTGCACTTTTTTTTTAAAGGCGATGACAAACTGCTTTGCAGAAACAAGGTGAGAGCAAAGGAGGATCCGATCCTTTGGGTCGAGATTTGAAAGACACTTGTAGCTTTTCTGTTGAAGCTAAGCAAAGCCTAGAGTGGACCGAGGGAAATTCTGTTCCCAGTGACAAGCGCAGTGGGAATTCCTACTCCAACAACCCATGAAATGTTACTGCATAATTATGCACCTCTGAGGCCCATTCGAAATTATCGGCAGAGAAAGAAATTTAATTTAAACTCACCCCTCTGTGCTAAAGAATGACTGGGACATGAGATCAAAGCGCAGAGCTCTGTCCTCCAGTGGTTTGCAACACCTAGGCACAATAGGGTGAGAGAAAGCAGCATTCCAGCGCCTCCCAGCTTTCCGGACCCCGGAGCGAGGGGTGGGGCGGCGGCTAAGAAGATGCCGGAGGGGGGGTGTCAAGTAGATCCTGGGGCTCTGGGAGGTTGGGTGATTTGCTCCCCTGCAACTGCCAGGTCTCGCCTCTTCCTTCCGTGCCACAGACCTCGGCGTCGGGACTGACAAGAAGTGGCTGGAGTCCCAGCAAGCACAGAAGTGCGCCTCTGAAATCCCCCCTGGAAGTTATTGTTGGGGAGATGCTTAAGCTGTACGATCTCACCTCACGCGGCGTCATGCTAGCTAGATGGTGTGTATAACCATCCACAAGCCCCAAGAATGCTAAGTGGAACCCACCGGATCCAATGCAAAAAAGGAACCCAAGTCCCAGCAAGAGGCGCCTAAGAGTGGGGTGTGATGGTGCGCATAGTCCAAATTAATCAACTCACTCCCCAAATTCTAGGGGTTGATGCAACGTCACACCCCTTCAAATGGCACCAATTTCCAAAATCTGAGAAAGAGTTGTCAGTGCTTCCCATACTCCAGCAGCTCCAAGGGTTGGGAGTAGAAGGGGGAAGAATTCTTTTTGGAGAGGTTGGCTTATACCTAAGCACACCACGGGGTTTTATTTTTTTGTTTAAAGAAAAGTTGAATTTGGTTCAACAGGTGCCGAAAGAATCTATCTGTTTCTGCGTCTATCTAGAAAGTCTCGCCCGGATCAGTCGCCTAAATGCCTAAGCGAGCAATTTTTCCAGTCGGTAACTCCCATTTCGCCTCCTCAAAAGCAGGGTGGAAAAAACGCACTAACGCTCCTCGCCTGGCAAATCCACTAGCATCGTCCTGCACATGTTTCCCACTCTGGGAGGCTGCCACCCTTGGTCCCGCGTTGCAGGAGCGAGAGATGGGGCGCGCGTGCACTCCCAGTTCTGCCGGGGTCCCCCGAGATGATCGTTAGGACTGGGAGAAACCCCAAGTAGGAGGCCCAGCACAGAGGAAGACTCAGAAGGCCCCAGGCAAAGGAAAGGAGCTGTGGGTTGGTTAGGAAAGATGGGAAACCCCCACCCCGGCATGGGGCGAGGTGCAGGAAGGCTGGATACTCGGATCCCCGCTTGGCCATCCCGGCGCGCTGCAGAGCTAGCGCATGGCACAGGGTGGCGCTCGCCTTGCGCGCTGTCGGCAGAGACGGCTCTGCCGTGGCCCCTTTGTGCGCGTGGGTGCGGCGGGCGCAAGGCGAAGAATAGGGCCGGGACTCGCGGGGGCGACCCCCTGATTGCCAGTCAGGTACCCGTTGGCTGCACGCAAGCTGCACCCAGACCAAGTTTCTCAGCAGCTCGGAGCCTAGGGGAGAGGAAGGGATGGTTCTTTTTTGGTGGGATTTTTGGGAAGGCAACCTCACGTCCAGGAACCTGGGGATGAAAGAAAGTGGCACTAAGAAAGACTTGGGAAGTCTGTCCGAGCTCAGAAATCAGGGAACGTGGATAAAATTAGTGGTGGGACTGCACAAGACAGACCTCTGCTGAAGAGTCCCCCTCCTGCCAACGCAGCCAGAAAGGATTGGAAACTTGGGAAGTGGGTTCCAAGGAAATCGGGGTGGGTTGGGGGCATGGGAATGACGGGGGAACTCAAGTGCTGGGACCTGAAACTCTTTACTTAGTTTAGATTCTCAGCCACCATCCCCACCAACCCCCCTTCCTCTGCACCTGGGCTCCTCAACTGGAGCTAGAGTAAAATGTATTCGGCAGCGACCTCGCCGCCAGGAGACTCCGCAGAAGATTAAATTAAATTAAATTAAACACGCATCCAGGGACCAAAGAAAATAAATCTTTTCCTCCCCCCGTCCTCCCTCCCAACTAGAGCGAATCAACACTTGCTTTGACCTGGTCGTGCAAGATCCTAAAGGGACACAGCTACAGGCACGCATCCTTCACCCACAGCGCAAAAGGCCTGAGCCCGGCATAGACAGAAATTACGGGCTTGCCTTTAATCCAGAAGCAGGGAAGAAAGAAAGAGAGGCAGAATCTTACTGTTTTCAACAACAGCGCTCATACCATATCGCGCAAAACATTACTCTGAAGATGCCACCCAGAATGACAGTCCTGCGTACTACTAACTTCTTTCCTCAGGTTTCTTAACACGATATTCTTTATGCAATGGCAGAACAAATTTTCTGGCTTGTTTCGAAGGTAAGAAAAGCAGAGAACTACCCCCTGAAAAAAAAAGTCTTCTAAAAAAACTGATTAAGCTATATGTTCTTTAGGAGTAGACAGAAATAATGCCTGTTAAGATAGAAGCAGCAAAAAAAAAAAAAAAAAAAACACATGAAACTAAAAACCTCGATTTATTCAAAGTCCTTATATAAATAAATGGAATAAATCCTCAAGGCTATGTTTATATGTATTTTCCCCCAAATGGTCAAAATATAGATCTGTCTATACCGTTTTAGACAATCAGAGAAATCAGATTTCTCTTGTGTTCCTAACTTGATCTCCCAGCCTAATAAAAGATCACCTGTCATTTGAGCTAATTCTTTAAAATATTCGTTCTAAAGAAATACCTCCACATGGGGCCGGAGAGATAGCATGGAGGTAAGGAGTTTGCCTTGCATGCAGGACAGTGGTTCGAATCCCGGCATCCCATATGGTCCCCCAAGCCTGCCAGGAGTGATTTCTGAGCATAGAGCCAGGAGTAACCCCTGAGCACTGCTGCGTGTGACCCAGAAACAAAAACCAGAAAGAAAAAAGAAATACCTCCACAGGCCTTTGATAACATTCTATTTAATAATCTCACCCAAAGGTTCCAAGGGGAGATGAACATGTAGATGGCAGGAGTATGAACTAACAACTCCTGAGTCCAATCTCATTCACACTTACTGGTCTTCCATTATCAATTGACACACTAGTTCCCTTTAAAGGAAAGTGGAAGGCAGGACAGCCCCTTCCCAGAACTTACCAATTGATACTGGAGAGCAACTCATCACATTTAAGTTTCTAGCAGAAAACATTTGAGCTGCTAGTTCCACCACAGCAACACATAGACACATCTCTAAAAGGAGGGAAGTTGAGCTGGAAAAAGGAGAGAAAATAAGAGAGAAAAGGAAACAATCCTGGCTAAAGGGTGAAAAGGCACTCTGTAGCTCTCTGGAAGAGTGCTGAGTGCTGGCAAGAGAGCATGAGGTCAGGAGCTCATTTTCACTTCACCTTGATTTGCAAAACCTGGAAGGAAGCTCACTTCTTGGTTCAAAGTGAAACCCAATCCTAAAATTTCTAAGAGTGAGCCTTCTAGCCCTGGTCAGGATGTGTCTTATCACACACAAATCTGTGGGAGAAGTCACAATTTTGGACTTCTGATGTCCAGAAAAAGTATTTTTTTTTCCAAAAAGGGAGCAGAGCCCTGTCCACTCTACAGAAAGTAAACCTAGAAGTAAGCCTCTGTCAACCATAAAAAGAAAATAAACCAGTCAGAGTGGGAAAAAGCTAAAGAAAGTGAAAGTTTGCCATCACTACAGTAGAAAAATCTTTCCCCTTTCAACCACCCCAGAGATTCTCCATTAGACAATCTCACTCCTTGTCATCACCCACTCTTAAGTCAAGTGATTCGGTGTGTAATGCCACAAATGCTAGAAAGGAATCACGCAGCTTTCCTCTTACCTGCCACTACTTTTAACTCCTTCAGTTTGTGTCTCCAACACCCTCAGTACTGCAACTTTCAATTAAAAAAACAATACTTAAACCGTGTTCTGCAAGTTATTCCTAGGAAGAAAGTGACAGAAAGACTTTATAAAAATCATTATTAGAAAGCTATCAGAAGTTAACATATACTTGCCTAAACTAGAGGGAACTGGCCACATATAATATTCATCCAGACAGCAGGAGTCAAGTAGAATTCTGCTACTTGGGGGCACAGATTGTATTATTCCTAAATATCTTCTCGGTAATGTTTTTTTTTCCTCCTTTCTTCTCAATCTACAATATTCACAGCACTGTGTTTCACTTCCACGTCAATGGATAAGGTTATATAAATTTCAATGGATATCTTTCAGCTCAAGATGTACGCCAAGAATGAACTTGGAGCAGAGAGAATAAAAACAGAAAGAAAGAAGCTAAACTTATAAAAATCTGAACACACTAATGTTTTATTCAATTTGATTCAAAATAATATTCTAATAGTGAAATAGTTTGATATAACAGCAATCAACAGTTAAGGTATTTAATGCTTCAAAGTATGGCTCAAGGAACACCCATTGCTTAAATGCACTCAGACATAACAAGACAATATTTTTTATTGGCATCATTGACACCTATGAACAATAGCCTAGTAAATAGATTAAGGTTTAACCTTCCTTTTCTTTGGTGACTGTTTAGAAACTTTAAAAGAACAGATAACTCATTTCAACAGGAATCTGCTACTGATATTTACCTCTACATAATCTTAAACTGAGACATGGAAAGCCAAAAACAAGCTTTTGTTAGCTTGACCTCCTCCACCCCTAACAACAAAAGTTATCCCCAAACCCATGTTTTTATTTTGGATGTATTGATCTTGAATGTAAAGGCTTGGCCTTTTAAATACCAAAGCAATCAATGGTCAACAACCTGACTCCTGGAAAGTGAGAAGAAGGGAGCAGAACAGGGACATTTCTTTGAATAGTTTGGTGACTTTGTACAAATTTTAAGAGATCAGTAAATCCTGTTGCTTTGAGCTAAATCTCTTGGTAAATAATTAATTACATTTCTTGGACACAATAATTTTTATCTTTGTAAATAGAGAAAACATAGCTTTGCCAAATAGATCATTCCATCTAAGCAATATCTTAAAGGCAATTATTTAAATATTACAACAGAAACAAGGATTATATTTTAAATTAGACATTTAACTAAAGATAAAATGCAAATGTCCATAGTTTTAAACAGGGGAAAGAAAACAAATTAACTTGCCTAGTCTTTTATCTGAGTTTATTAATACCATTTAAAATATTACAAATAAATCAATTACATTTCATGCATTTAAAATGCAAGTCTAAAATGTTCCAGAGAAAGGCTTTTCATTTCAATGTGAAATATCCAAATTATTTCAACATTACAATGAGCAATTAGTTTGCAGAATCTGCAAACATTTAAATGTCGTGTCAGGAGTGTTTATTAACAGTTAACAATATTACCTTCAGGAAATACACAAAGGCCAAAGTTAGTTAAGTTTCACTTGGACAATTTATTTAATACATGGGTTTTGGCAGACCCAGTTATTATGAAATATAAGAGAACTCTCACTTTAACTATGCCTGAACTGCCAGCAAATGCAAATAAGTACATGCTCCATTAAATTAAATGTCATCCCACATTTATCAAATATTGTCTTAGTTACAGTTTGATACCTATCTAAATTCATAGTCGAGCAAAACTAGGCCCAGAAAGTGCGTTTGTGGCTCTGCACCTCCAGAAGTGAGTTTAAAAGACCTGGAGCTCATCAGAACTGCAACAATAACTCTTAATATTTTCTTGTGACAAAAAAAAATCAAGTTTACTTCAATATATTTTCAAATATTTACTGGAATATACAAGAAAAAATACTATACAAAATCGTCTCCTGGACAACTGCACCTCACACCCAGACATTGGTGGTGGGGGGTCATAATTGGTAACTAATCTAGAACGATTCTCCAATCGCGCAAAAGATTAAGTTTAGATATATTTTACAAATAATTTTTCCTATTTTTCCCCTCTTTTGGTATTTCAACTACAGCCTCGTCCGAAATAAACAATCGGTTCTTCACTTATTTAGAAGTTTAAATCACACAAAAAAAAGTTAAAGTATTTTCAGTGGATTACGAGAATTTACATAAATCAATACTATACAAATTGACGGTTGAAGAGAGGGAAAAGATCAGGAGATTATGCTCCGGAATGGTGAAAAAAGGGGAAAAAAACGAGGTAGAAAAGGAAAACCGCGAAGATAGTTCATCAGGTCTCACCGGAAAAGGGAGTATTTTTGCATAAGGAAAAGACACCTAATCTCACCCCCACCCCTACCCATAAATTAAGTTAATGTGGTCAAAATAACTTTGGGACCAAGATGAACAGTTTCCAAAGAAAGACTTGCCCATTGCTAGAGAAAAAAATACCTAGAAGGGAACCCAAGTGTATATGGGTGCGTGAAGTTACTGGGTTGGTTATTTCTTTCTTTAGGTATTTAGTTTTTGTTTTTGTTTTATGAATAATATAAAGATGAAAGAAGACTGCTGCAGAGAATCGCCAAGGCTGCATTTCGCAGAAACTTGTACTGGTTCCACCCCAGGAAACAAAGAAAAAGAGGCAGAAAGGACTGTAGAGAGCTCAACTCTGCAAACTGCAGGTCACTCTAGGGATGGCCCCCTACCGAGCTCCACCAGTCTGGAGGGTGGGGAGCCCCCTATCCCCGTGGGCAGCGGAGGCGGGGCAGGGTTTTCTAAAACCCGCATGCCCAGGACTGCTACGACTACTACCGTGCAAGTCGACTGTAGTCCCGGCTGGGACGCCCTGCCGGGGAGGCCCGCCGCCGCGCACCACCCCCATCCACCCACCCCCCACGGCTCAGCTAAACCGAACTCCAGCACAAGGGGTGTCCCGGGGCTGGGTTCCTTCTGCTCCTCGTCCCCGTGGCCGCCACCCTCCCATGGTTCCAGGGTCGCCACCCTCACGCTGCGCTTGCGCCCACCTAGGCCAGGAGCAGAAGCGCACTTGGAGAGGACAAGGAGAGGACGCCCCAGGGCCAGACTGTCACGCACACTACTTAACATGTCCAAGTCCCCTTTCCAGAGTTAGGCTCCGGAGTTAGGGAGGGAAACAGAGCAGACTGAACTGGACTGGACGGGGCGGCCCTGGCCTCCCAGACTCGGAGAGGGGCCCCAGGGCCAGACTTTTACGCACACGACTTCCACGTCCAAGTCCCCTTTCCAGAGTTAAGCTCCGGAGGGAAGGAAACACAGCTCGAGAGAGGGGTGGACAGAGAGACAGAGCGCGCGAGCAGGGTGGACACAGAGGCAGGAGGAGAGGCCGGGACCAGGACGCACACGGAGAGGGATGGATCCGCGACGAGAAAGTGGGGAGGGCGTCACTCCAGGCCGTTCCGGTGCCCGGCCTCGGGGGGCGGCAGCAGCTCCGGGGAATGGCAGGACGGACTGCCCGCGGCGCTGTGCTCGCTGTCGGTGTCGCTGCCCTTCTTGCCGCCGCTCCCCGACCCCGCGGAGCCGGAGCCGCCGCCACCGCCGCCGCTGTGCGTCTTGACGTGTTTGCTCAGGTGGTCGCTGCGCATGAAGCGCTTGTTGCAGACGGGGCAGGCGAAGCGCTTCTCGCCCGTGTGGGTCCGCAGGTGCCGCTGCAGCTCGTCGGAGCGCGTGAAGCGCTTGCCGCAGAAGAGCCAGTTGCACACGAAGGGCCGCTCGCCCGTGTGCCAGCGCAGGTGCGCCTTCAGGTGCGACGTCTTGCCGTACACCTTGCCGCAGCCGGGAATGTGGCAGCTATGCAGGCCCTTGCGCCGCAGGCTGGCCCCGGCGGGCCCCAGCCGCTCGGCCTCCTGGCAGTTGGGACAGTCGCAAGTGGCGCGCCCCGAGTAGCGCCGGGCCGACGAGGAGCGCGGGGAGCCTCCGAGAGCGGGCGCCGCGGGCCCTGCGCCCAGCATGGAGCTGCCCGCACCGGCTAGGGGCGACGGCGCCGAGTCCGGGTACGAGCCGGGCAGCACGGGCTTGAAGCCCTCCATGAGATGCTGCCCCGCCGGGCTGAGCAGATGCGAGGAGGCGCCGCTGCTGAAGGCCGAGTGGCTCAAGCCCGAATAATCCGAGTTGTAGCCGCCGAGCGGCGAGTGCAGCGAAGTTTGGAGACCCCCGGCCGCCGGGTGCAGCGAGCCGGGCAGCGCCGCCGCCGCGCCGTTGGGGTTCTGCACGTCGATCCAGCCGGCGCCCACGTCCCACCAGCTGGAGGGCGCGCCCGGGGCGCCCACGTCTCCCGCGGCGCCCAGACCGGGATGCGAGGGCTTGAACCACGACTCGTAAGGGTGCGCCATGCCCACGCGCGGGTAGATGCCCTGCAGCCCGTCCACCGACGCGTGCACCTTGGAGATGAACACGGGCTGGTGCGCGCCGTCTGGAGAGTGCGCGGAGGAAGAGCCGGAGCCGCCGCCGCCGCCCCCGCCGCCGCCGCCGCCGCCCCCCACGCTCCCCGAGGGCGCGGGGAACACGGAGTAGTCGTTGGCGAAGGGCGAGCCGGAGGAGGCGGCGGCGGCGGCGGCAGCGGCGGCGGCGGCGGCCGCGCTGCTGGAAGTGAGCGAGAAGGCGCTGGAGCCCGGCGAGGCGCCGCAGCCGAACGAGTCCGACACCAGCGCGGCCGCGGCAGCCGCTGCCGCCGCTGCAGCCGCCGCTGCCGACGAGGACGAACCGCCGGCGCCGCGCGAGGCGCCCGCCACGCCGAAGCCCGAGAGGCCGGAGCCCACCACGTTGCAACTGGCGGCCGAGGAGGCGGCGGCGGCGCGTTTCCAGGGGTGGAAGCCTTTGCCGAAGGAGGACGCGCTGTCCGACAGGGAGGACGGGGACGGGCTGGGGCTGCCAATCTTATTGCAGGTAGCCGCGAGCATGGCCAGAGGAGTCGAGCCCAACCTGGGTTCTTCCTGCGCCAAGGAGGAGAGAGGGAGGGAGGGAGCG
>PVKC010035276.1:0-13484 GCA_004027635.1 Crocidura indochinensis | reverse complement strand
AAAAAAACATAACTTAGTCAACTTTTTAGTCAAGTAAATTGCTGCAGGATATGGAGACTTGCCAACACTTACAAAACTGCTAAAATAAGACTCTTTTTCAACTTAAAAGTGCTATACATATTTGTATATTCACACACATATTTATATACTATAAAGTTTATTCAATAAATACCTACTGAGCTCTAGTCCAAGTATATTACTGCGTTCTAAGAAAAATGATCAATTCAAAATTATTTTTTTTATTTTGGGGTCACATCCAATGATGCTCAAGGGTTTCTCCTGGCTATGTGCTCAGAAATCGCTCCTGCCTTGGGGGACCATGGAACGCCAGGGGATCAAATTGTGGCCCGCCCTTGGTCAGCCATGTACAAGGCAAACACCTTACCACTCTGGCCCCTCAAAATTAATGTCTTATAATGCATTTCAGTTGTTTCCTATTTTTCATAATTAATGGAGCCTTCATGGTTTGAATTTTTTGAATATATGTCAAAATAATGGAAATCTCATATAATACAGTAGATTGGATTTTAATCTAAATAAAATGCCATTTTTATTAGCAAGTTTACTAATAATTTAAAATATCTGTGTCTATGTATTCCAATTTTAGAGATGTATTGTCAAAATTACTTATTTTAAAAGATATAGCACAATAAATTTATAATATGCTTATGATTATGGAAGCAAGCTAACTTACTAATACGTGATATATTTTGTATATATGATAAACTACTTTTAGTAAATTTCAAATTTGTAGTAAAATGTTAGCAAATGAAGTTATGTAAATTAGAACCTGAGAAGTTATTAAATTTATAATTTTGCACATTTTGACAAACTTCTATCTCCCCCAAACTAGTACAATATTTTAGATGTCATATACAATATACCTTATTTGTCTTTCCAGTTCCATTGTGGGAAACCTTTCTACTTTCATCTATGCCATTGCAAAGATAGGGTTTTCTTCCGATGGCTTGTTATATCATTATATATACAGACATATGAAATTTTTAATTTAGAAAAATAGTAACAGAATTTACAATTCTCTAATGTATAGAAAATAGAGTTCTAGGACTTTCTTTTTAAAAAAATATTATAGACTCAAACTAGGACCTTGTTGAAGCTAAAACTTCTCAAGAATTTTCAAATAGAATTTTTAGAACCTTAAATGAAAGGAGATTCATTCCAAGATTTATTTTACAAACTGGGATAGAAATAAATTCTATATATTCCTAATTCCTCTCTTGAATTTGCTAATGAGAAGTATCCCATGTAGCATCCCTTCACCTTTCTTCTTTTCCTAGCACTTCTTTGCCAGGACCTGACTAGATACTATGCTTCCAAGGATTATTAAGACCACCCTCAAGATACTCAACTATCATGACAATGGTAGTGAGTGAGAGAGATAGAATGCCTGTCTCGAAGACAGGCTGGGAGAAGGGAAATGGGGACATTGGTGGCAGGAAGATTGCATTGGTGAAGGGGGTGTACTTTTTATGATAAGCCCAACTACAAACATGTTTATAACCATGGTGTCTAAATAAAGCTATTAAAATATTAAAAAAATAAAATATCAAAATATTAAAACTTAATTTGTTTTAATAATATACCCTGCAGCATCAGGTCTACATCTATTAGTGCTCAGGAACTCAGGGGTGAATCTAGGCAGTGCAGGTAGAGGACAGAGGTCAGTTGTATGCAAGACATTCGTCCAAAGCCCCAAACTATCTCTCAAACCTCTCTCCTCCTTAAAATAGGAAACAGGGGCCAGAGTGATTGTAAACCAACGTAGGACATTTTTTTTATACACAGCTGACATGGGGATTAACCCCAGCACCCCACAATGTCCCCTAAAACCCCATCCAGGAGTGATCTGAGTCCTGAGCACTGCGGCACCTGGCCCCTTCTCCATCCCTAAAAAGAGTGAAGTGAGAAAGTGCTCGAAAACTGTATACCCCGGCAAATATTATTAGAAGAGGTTTTTTTTGTTTTCCTCTTTCACCTCTATAGCAATTTAATTGTTAGAGCAAAACCTCTCAATAAATAGAATTCTCGCTTCAGATCGCAGTTCCTTTGGAACTATTATTTGCTGAGAGGAGAAGAAATTTTTTTCCTGTAGGATTTTCTTTGAAACAATGTCAAATTTAATGAAAAGTTGTAAGGACAAAAATTTTTTCCTAGAAATCTGTTGCTTCATTTCTCCTGAGGACTCAGTGTATTTCCTGCAACACAGACCTTTCTCATAAGTCCAAAACTATCATCAACATTAAGAAAAAAAAAACCATTATTATCTAAAAACTCGGTCTCTATGTATTTTTTGTTTAAATAGAAAATGACTTGCTTTTAAAAGTGCATTTGGAGCACCAGAAAAAAATGCTCAAGAGAGCTAGATTGCCCACTCTGTATGTGAAAGGCCAGTTTCAGTTTCTGGCAGCATAAAGTTTGCCAAGTACCTCTGGGAATGCTACCTTCTATCAGAGCTGGTATTAGTCCTTCACAACGTATTTGACAACAGTGTTGCCCTAAAACAAAACAAAACGTATATTTATATTATGAAATAATGTTTTTGGAATATAATTATCGAGTGCATGTGCTGAAAATAAAACAAAATTAAAAGTATACTTTGAGTATAAAGAAGTTTTTGTATTATATTTATAATATACATGTGAAGTATATGTCTAATGGAAGATAAATTAACAACACACCATTGACAGTCTTAAATGTTGGGAAAATAAATATTAGATATTTATAAAACCAACTCAGCGAGCCCAACATATGAAAGAGTCATATTTAGAATACTTTCCATTAAGATAACAGACCTCCTCTGGTAAAATATCATAGATATGGTAAAGAAATAACTAACTCTAATAGGCAAACAAATGTAATCTTGGAAAATAAAATGGAATCCAATTCCTCAGTGCAATCATATCTATTTAGTAACAGTGACCAATATTTATATGCACGATGAAAATACAGAAATGAGATAACAAGGAAAAAGATCTAATTGATTCTTCTGACTATAGAAAAATAAATTTGTTGGGCCGGAGCGAGGGTGCAGTGGTAAGACGTTTTTACACGCAGCTGACCCAGGACGAACCTGGGTTCCATCCCAGCATCCCATATGGTCCCTAAACCAGGAGCTATTTGGGCAGGTAGCCAGGAATAACCCCTGAGAGCCTCCGGTTGTGGCCCCTAAACCATAAATAAATAAATAAATAAATAAATAAATAAATAAATAAATAAATAAATGTAAGAGGTACTACTGTATAATGTAGAATATAGAAACACATTTGCATTTTATAACAAAATTTGCACTAAAGAGTACAGGGACCGATTTCTGAGATTTATATGTATATTATTTAACTATTTATCATTTATCTTATGGGTTTATTCCTACCCAGCAGCATAAGCCTGATGGTTCAGTGGTGGGCTCACACCATAACAGCAACTATCCATGACAGATTCATATTATAGCGGGGACTGAACACTCATTTTAGTTCTTTGTGTCATATCCTAGCCCTCTTTTTAAAATACGAAGTAAAATTGTATTTAAAATAAAAAATAAAACAAACAACCCACTTGTGCAAAACTTTCATGTTATATTAAACAATAATATTCAATATCTTCTTGGATAAAAAATATTACCAACTTACTTCTTCCTGAAAGATCTATATTAGTGCACATGAAAAATAACTTTGTTTCCCTGTCATTGTTGCATGTATGGAATTCTTCAACATCTCAGGCACATGTTTTTACTTTTCTAGAGTGAGTGAGTCAGACAGACACCAGTTTTCAGAATTCCCCTAGTATAAGGAGCAAATATCAAGCAAATTTGGAGGGATTCTCTTAGAGAAATATTTGGTAGTTTTAGTATTAGAAAGTAGTACCCTCAAATCTTTCATTTGAGGGTATTTTGGTCAGGGAAACATGGGAGAAATTTCTAACAAAGATAATATTTTTAAAATACATAAGATTTTTATAACTGTTAGAGGCTATTTTCTAATTGAGATACATTACATTTCTTTGAAATACAAAATATGTTCAATAAATGGAAAAAGTCATTTTTAATATGATAGGAAAAATGCTGGAAGTACACATAAAACAACCTTGAGTAGTGCATGGAAGAACTCTAAATGCTTTCATTTATTCATAATATGATAAACATGAATATTCATCTAATCAAAATTATGATACATTATTTCAAGAGGATGAGAGATCAAATATGTGCACGTGTTTTATAGAGGCCGGAAAATGAATGAAAGCTAAATTCTCATCTTCCACAGAAAGGAGATAAAGCCTATTAATAAAATTCAAGAAATAGCAATATAAGCATGCTATTTAGAAATATGAAGAGATCTTAAAGGAATCAGCTAAATGATTGAAAGTGGTTGCATCTGTGTAACAGGAAATGGGCTAGAAGAGGGCACAGGAACTGACATCTTAACTACATGGATATATGTTAGATTCAAACAAGCAATTTTGAGAAAAATACTATATATACTTAAATAAAATTCACATTCTAAGTGGAGACTAAGAACAGAACCTAAAGACCATTTATTATCCTATATGAGGAAAAGCTTTTAAAGGCTACTGAAACTATTGAAAGTATAATATTTACTACTGAAATAGGAATTAATTCAATGGTGTAAATCTGACCATAAATAAATAAAATTTGATGCAGGAATTTAGGATTAGATACATAATAAGCTGTTTATAAGCCATTGAACAGAATAAACAACATAACAAAATGTCAGAGAAAATTTTCTGTTTCCCTTTCTTAATGAAGATTACAAAGGACATGATCATATCTCACAATGGTGTTCTGGACATTTCTATTACAACTCTACCATTCATTGTAAAAAAAACATTCATCACTAGGATTTTAACAAGGTTGTGATGAACTGAACAGAATTTATTTACTATTCTCGTGGAAAATGGTTTCTCACTTTAAGTAATATTTATGGTAATTTCTATTCATTATATAATTTTACTATGTAATATATAAAATATATACATTTATATTACTATTTTGTATATCATTTAAATTATAAATGTATCTTTATTAAATAATCCAAAATCAACATCTGATCAAATGAGTGTAACAATAGAAATCAAATGCATAATTGTTGATATCTCAACTAACTAGCTATAGAAATGCGAGTCAAATCAAATTTACTACTAATTTGTATTTTTAAATGTACAGACGTTAAAATGAGTTCTTAGATGAACAGATTCCCAAGCACCAGTATGATGAACTTGGTGATGCCTGGTACCTTGTGAGAATGAAAAACAGATGCTGATATTCAGTCACCAAAATTATCTAACTGTCCTGTTTGATTAAGTGTCTCACTGACTGCTGATTGAGAGACACCTAACACATCTGTCCCCTCTTTCAGAAAACATCTTCTGCCATATATGTAACACCACATGCTCAAATTTGTTCTGTCCTGAGCTGGAAAGACAGTATAAGAGTTAAGGTGACTTGCACTCAACTGTATCCAGTTTGGTCAATTAACTCAAATGTCTATAAATACAAAAGCCCTGAGTACCTCTGAGTGTGGTCAAAATAGCAAAACAAAACAAAATTAAATATGTCAATTCCAGTCAAATCCCTAAGGTAGGGGCCAGAGAGATAGCACACTGTTAGGGTATTTGCCTTGCATGCAGCCGACCCTGGACAAAAGGTAGTTCAAATCCCAGCATCTCATATGGTCCCCCGAGCCTGATAGGTACAATTTCTGAGCTCAGGTTCAGGAGTAACCCCTGAAAGCTGCCAGGTGTGACCCAAACCCCCCCCCAAATAAATAAATAAAATAAAATAAAATATAAAAACTAAGCTAAAGAAACATCATAAAATGGATGACATATTTGACCATTGTAGCCATAATTGGATGTAGCTTTCAGATTTTATCAATAAGATGTGTCAACAAATATACTAAAACTATATCCATGTCAGAAATTAAAAAGTCAAGATACCAAAATAATAAAAATATACTCAAATATCTAGAATAGAGCACAATGAGCTTACCCAGGTCATTCTCTCCTCATCTCACTGGTCTGGGAGAAAGCACATGCCCAAATTTGAATCCCAGTTTTCCTTAACATCAGCTCCTGTAATCAACAAAGCCAGAGCTTTGTTTTATGGCTCTGATTCGCAGAGTATGCATCCAGCTAATCAGTAGTTTACCTGTCTATGGATTTAGCTGTGTGTGAGAGAATGGGCAACCTTCTCTGTTGATATGTGCAGGATATTCTCAGAGGCAATAAATAGGAAGGGCATTGGAGAGATGTTGGAACACCCAGATTTTATTATATTCAGGATAATTCTTCTTTGCTTGTGCTTGTCAATCAAGGACTGAAAATACCCCTGGATTGATTGGTTTCATACTTTAGCTGTTCTCCACCCTAGGTAGTAGTCTTTCTCTTCCCAGTAAAGACAAGGGGGTTCCAGGGAAAAGCTGTTTGTGGTTTCTGTCTTCTACCCTGAGCTATTCTTCCTGCTGGCCTTAGTGCTAGGAAAAGAAAGCTTGTTGTGGAATTATTCTGACCTGTACCATCCCCTTCAATTTTGTGTAGATTATTTTCTATATCAGCATTTGCTGTCAGACCTGCACATCCATTTTCCAACCCCTCTGGATTGGGTAATGAGGCTTCCACTTCAAGAGTTATGTACTATCTATTTTCCAGCTTCATAATACTATGAAACAGAGAGAACCTTGAAAATTCTGAATTGGGTGTATCAGAGAGATAGCATAGGTGTTAAGGCACTTACCTTGATTGTGGCCAGCACAGTTCAATTTCCAACACTACATATGGAATCTCCCGAGCGCTTCTAGGACTAATCCCAAATTCTAAACGCCTTGGTCTAAAATCAAAACAAAAAGTTGAGTTGAAAACTGAGGAGTCCTGGTTATTTCTCACAGAACAATTAATTAACAATCTGATAGTTCTCATAAACAGCATGATCTTTAGACCATGATATTGGAAATTTGGGTCAGTTTATCTCAAAATGCATATACTGTAGAGCAAGTGAAAGGAGAACCACTTAATTAATGCTCTACCCATTTTCATAGAAACATTAGTCTACTAGTTATTAAAATAGATGCTAAGTTGTATTCTAATACTTTGTTGATTTGTTGTTTCTTTTACACTTTTTATACTAAAACCATTTTTCCCAAACCAATTATAATAGGAATTTACTACAGCATATAATACATCGCTATGTTAAAACAGAACTAGGGTCAATATCATGAGTCTGAAAGCTAGAAATACGTCATATAAAATATATGCAGAAATTAATATCAGAAGAGATATTATAAGATATAAGTGTTAAATATTATCATAGAAGAATATAAAAAATATTCCTGATTATATATGGGAAGTCAAAATATTTTATTGAAAAGTAAAATACACACATGCAACTTAACTTAAGCTTAAGTCATATGTTGATATAATTTGAAGTATACTTAATGAAATCTCTATATATACATACATTTGATATATTCCTAGTCACATCCTGTCAACAATATTTGATATTTCCCAAGCATTTTCATTTAACAGCATTAAGTCAAAGAGACAACAAGACATGTACATTTGTATCAGTATTTATAACTTAATTAGTCTCCTTTAATGCAATACTACAACTAGATAATAGTGATAAAATGAGCAATATCTTTTGAAGTATATACATTAGATAGCAAAAGTATTCAGCTATCTCCATTGGTCTACACCTCTAATTCAAGGTGTGATAAGAGTTTTATTCCACTAGTCAATTTCCTTTACCTTCTTGTCACTATTATGTAATGATTACCTTAGGATTCTAAACACTATTAAAATGAAATTTGAAGTATAGAAAAAAGGTACAAAAACACTACGTATTTACTGATACCACAAAGAATTAAGATAGCGTAGGGTAGGGACCGGTGAGGTGGCACTAGAGGTAAGGTGTCTGACTTGCAAGCGCTAGTCAAGAAAGGACCACAGTTCGATCCCCCAACTTTCCATATGGTCCCCCCAAGCCAGAGGCAATTTCTGAGCGCTTAGCCAGGAGTAGCCCCTGAACATCAAACGGTGTAACCAAAAAACCAAAAAAAAAAAAAAAGTGTAGGATGAATACAAGTACAGACAATAAAAATGACAAAAAAATGTAGAAAATACACAACAAATAAATTCCATCTCTTTGCACAATCTTAAACTTGAGCAATTAAGCAAGTTTCTGTTATGGGTTTTTGTTTTGTTTTGTTTTTTCTTTTTAAGCCTATCTAGAATTCCTGGCAAGGAGAAGGTTGAATATTTCAAAGCATTTTCAGAGCAAATATAATTGAGTACAACTTCTGGGAGATACATTTTAAAAACCCACTTAGCTTCTAAAACATTATGTAAAAAAATAAAAAATAAAGCATTTCAAAAGTTTAGAAGCTAGTAGACAATATTATTCCAGAAAAAACTTCTGAAAAACACCAGCAGCCATTCAGCTGCCAGAGTTATTTCTTCCCTTTCAAGCAAAAAGAGCAAGAAAAAAATGGAAGAATACAAGGAAACAGAGACAGCTTCTACTGAGTTCAATTCTTCACAATTCTCCCAGTGAGCCCTCACCATCAGTGTGAGTCAGTGTCTAGAGATGAAATATGTATCCGTCATAGATCAGAAACAAATCTTGACTTCATTCTGAGACGACAATGCATCAAAAGTTATTAGTATTCTAGGCATCAAAGATTATCTTGTACTCTGTGAATTTCTTTCTCAAAGAGTAAAGTAATCTAGGTCTTATGGAGTTGGACATTTCTGCCTGATTAAAATGATTAAAATATTAATCATTAACAAAATACTATTGAACGATACTTAATATAGAAAGTTTTGTATTTTAGGTACTATGAAATGTGCACTTCACAAAGATAATTATATTAAATATTTCTACCTTCATTTAATTTTCCATGTGAAGAAACCAAGAATAAGAGATGATATATGAGATGCCTTAAGTAATGTGGATAGTAAGCAATGGAACTGCTTTGAGATGGATTCTGAGTTCAAACTTTTTATCTTGACCACTAAATGAACAAGCATTTTCAAAATCATAAACAAGGATTATTCTAAGGATACTTCTTGAGTTCTGATGATTTCAGAAATATTTTTTCAAAGTTATTTTCAAAGTAATATATAATTCTTCTTGAATGTTTATAAATGTGACATACATAAATGTACATATAGCATATATAAATTAATTTATATAAATTATAAGGACTAATGCATGAACCTTTATAGCCATTAATATTTCACATTGACATAATTTTAAAAATCAATGCTAATTCTGCCTGAATTGTATCAAAATAAAATTGTAAGTTATAATATATTTAGAATAAAATATTTGGATATAATTTGATTTTGTTTTCATGGGCTTACATTCAGTTTATTAGGAGTTACTCCCAATTTGGTCTACTTTATTGGGTTACTCCCAATACACTTTCAACTGTGTAAAAGGTGGTTTGGGTATTCATATAAGTCAGGTGTTCCTATTATTCTCGTATTGACTCTCTAGCCCTGAACAGAATTTTTATGTATTATTTACTGGGTAAGATTATGAATATGTACCTGATATCATGTTTACTGATCATTTTTTATTAGGTCACAGTGGCTGCTGACATGTTCATGACTCATTTTTCTTTAAAAATACACAGTGCAAAAAATATATACACAGTGCAAAAAAAGTAGCTTAATAAATAGTTCACTAAAAGTTTTTGTGCTAAGAATTCAAAAAATGCACGTACTGTTCTTAAATTTGTTTGAAAGTGAAAGTTCTAAAAAGACTAGATAATGAGATGTTAATTTCTAGATCCAATGGCTATCTTTAGTTTTAAAGGATAAAAACTAATGCCTGAAACCATTGAATTGGTGATGCACAAAGAGCATCACCATTGTATCTAGGAGGGTAAATTCAAGTAATATAGAATTCAACTTCAATTAGGAAATATGAGATAGAACAGCATGAAAGACAGACCACTTCACTCCCCTACTTTTAGACCATCATAAATTGTATTATCCTACGATGGTACCTTTAGGGAATAACAATTTTAGAACATGGGTGGGAGGCGGGTGTGGCATGCAAGAGAAAAAGAGATTCTATCTATAGTGGGTCTCATTCAAGCTTTGCTTTAGCCATATCTCTGCCCAGAAACACAATATTTGTAAGACCAACCTAGACCTTGAAGCACATTCCTGTATCAATGTGAAAATATTGGAGATGAACTCCAAGTTCATCTGTCAAAATGGCCTTAAGGATATTTCCAGGATCTGTTTAATTTTCTCCCTGGATCTGAAGGTAGATCTAATGTCAAGCATTTCTTGTAAGTGTGCACAGAAATGAGGCTACAATATCCATCCACCCTGAGATGTGACTACAGTGAAAAATGAAGAGTGGGAGAAAAGATGAGGAGGAGTCTGCGAAGGCTGTATAGATTGAGAACTGTTCAACTCAGCATTTCTCTTTCATAAAAATAGAAATAAAGTGTAGGAGATGTATAAGCATGAATCTGAGCACCAGATGATTATATTAGAAAGCACACTTGTAAATGTAGTTGGTTTAAATATACATTTAAAGTAGCTTATATGTTTGACAGATAGCCATTAAATGTTTAAGATTATAGTATGTAGGTTTCCACTTGAAAACTTGCTCCAAAACTATATAAATGCATCTAGTCATAGTTCTCTAAAATTATATCTTCACATTCAGTTAAATTGAGCTTAGTATATTCAGTAGTGATATGTTCATTTTTCTCTATCTATATTTTTTCACACACTTAATACACACTATTCCATCTATCTTATAATTATAACATTTATAGTTTTTTAAAAAATTATTATGCTTTTTCAATCTCTTAATTCAGGAGGAGTATAAACAGAGTCTTAAACTCTCTAACCAGAAATTCTCTGCTAAACTGGTTGACTGGTGCTTGCAGCAATATCTGTATGGGGCTTTTGGTTTAGGAATACTTCCAGGGCCATATCTGATGGTACTTCAGGATTTTTGTTTTTCAAAATATGGAAGATGGGGCTAGGGAATAGTACAGTAGACTGGGCACTTGCCTATAGTAGGTAGGACTTTGAAGGAGCAATTCCGAAGCGCAGAGCCAGGAGTAAACCCTTAACATTTCAGCATTGGCTGAAATATATATATATATATATATATATATATATATATATATTTAATATCATACATAAATGTATAGAGAGAATGTGTATAATATAAATCATAAATCTTCAAGAATTATTCTCATTATCTTCTTTAATATAAAGATGTACCTTGATCTCTTTTTAGCAGTTTTTAAAAAAATATTTCATTGAAATGCCACATGATACACAGTTACAAAGTTGTTCTTTGGGTTTAAGTCACACAATATTCCAGTTTGATCTTTTATGAGGTCAGTCTTTAAACTCTATAATGTTTAGCTTTTTCAGGTTTAGAATATATTTATAATATCAGAGAAAAATATAATTGTAAGAAATATTCAGGTCTTCTGGTTTTTGCCAATTCTTTTCATACCAAATACTACATAAGAACTATGAAATATATCAATAATTAGTCTAGTTAAAGAACAGTGTTAGAATTGGCATATATCTAGGTACAAATAATATTACAATATATTTTTATTATATTGGGGAAAATGTCCTGGATTTTCAGAATTGTGACATCAAGAGAGAAAACAGCTTTAAAAAAGCTTTGCATTAATATGAATGCATGTTGATGTCATTGATAAAATGAACAGGACTTTTATTTTTAGAAAATTAATAGCAAAGAAAGAATATGAAAGGTGTGTGTTAATCCCCTGAAATCCAGAGATTAATCTTGAAAAATAAATCCAAAATGTGACAGCATTATGCTTTTTCACTGATTTTAAGAACAAGAAATCTTTCAATATTATGACAAAAGTTCTTTATGAATAATTGCGGAGGAAATACCTGAAAATTAAAATGAGTAGCATTAAGAACGCTTAAGTGATCACAAATTGGTGGGGAATGGGAATTCTTGTCAAAATAGGAATATAAAGGAAGATATTGGCTTCAACATGCAGCAGAAAAGTGAAGAGTGATATAATATATCATAGGTAGTTCAGGAAAGTAAAACAGCAGAGGGAGATAGCAGTGTTTAACATAGAAAGGTAGAATTTGAGACTTTTAAATATGGTCATAAAGAAAGGAAAATTCTTTAGTCTATGTTATGGAGAACAAGAAGTAGTCTAAAGATAACGTCCCAAATTTTAGCTTCATAAAAATATTAAATTTTTCCTCTATTACATAGAAGTTACCTAAGAATTCTGAATTTCATAGATTTGGTGACTCACTGACAAAATAATTGCATATGTAGGTCTTTCCTATTGAACAGTAGATGATACCTATCACTTAAACAGAAATAGCGTATGCAAATAAGTGCATGTTCATGTTAACTTTCAGAACTATATAAGATATCATATACAGAGAAATAGATAATGAAACTCAAAGCTGTATTTTCTCAATATTAGTGGAAATGGTATTAGCTATCTGTAACCACAATAATGTTCTGAATATTTTAAAAACTTAGTTGCCTTACATATTTTAAATAACCCATGTGTTTGTGAGGCTCAGTTGATGCATATTAAGTCAATCAATTTAGGTTTACTGTCAGACATTATCTGACTTGACAAATCTATGATCTCTTTATGACAAAGTAGACTAACTTAGCTCTGTTCTATTGTAATCTACTCTAACTTCCAGAATTGATATTTTTATGTATTTTACTATGTTTAAGAATGTTTGTTCAGGATGACAGTTCAAACCTATCAGAGGGCAAGAGAATACACAAGTGTGTTTGCTTATTCTCCTTATGACATACCTGAGGACATGTAGTTGCTCAAATTAAGATATATGGCTGGATTTAATATCAGAGTGGAAGCCACAGGAATGTTATATGGCAATTGATATGGGTAAAATAAAACAATAGATTTGGCACTGTTAGAAGCAATTCATCAATATTTAAACTTTCAAAATAATAACAAATAAATTAAGTTTACAAAATATATTATATAACCATGCTACATTTCAGTTTTGTCTGGGGGCCATACCAAAGTTCTTAGGACTTGACTTATTCTTGGCTCTGAACTTTGGAATAATTCTATTTTTTTTTTTTTTGGTTTTTGGGTCACACCCAGCAGCACTCAGGGGTTACTCCTAGCTCTACGCTCAGAAATCGCTCCTGGCAGGCTCGGGGGACCATATGGGATGCCAGGATTTGAACCACCATCCTTTTGCATGAAAGGCCAAAGCCCTACCTCCATGCTATCTCTCTAGCCCAAAGTTCTTGATGGGGTTTAGAGGATCATATGGGATGCTGGGTTGACCATATGCAAACCCTACATGTAGTACAAACTCTACAGCCCAAACTTTTTGATTTTTTGAGATTTGTTTTTGTTATTTTGGAATTGTACCTAGCATTGCTTCAGGTCTTACTCCTAGATTTGTAC
>PVKC010035275.1:0-13502 GCA_004027635.1 Crocidura indochinensis | reverse complement strand
CAGAAGTCACTCCTGGCTTGGGGGACCATATGGGACACCGGGGGATCAAACTGTGGTCCGTCCTAGGCCAGCGCAGGCAAGGCAGGCACCTTACCTCCAGCGCCACCGCCCAGCCCAGTCTGTTATTACAGGTACTTTTTCAAAGTAGCCTGAACTCACAGAGGGGATGTTTGAAGAAGTAGCACCTGTAAGAAAAGATGCTTGAAAAAAGAAACTGTATTCACAGGCATTAGGGCCCTGCAAAAATTTTGGTTGCCTTTCCAGGAAACATATGGGAAATAAAGGGATGTAGCAAAAACATTAATTGGGTCATAATTTTAGCTGACATTTATATATATAAACACATCCTATTGGAACATTTGCTTAGATTCAAGTATTTTTATTTAATCTTATAGAAATATTACTCATCCTCAAAATCTAATTTTGCTCTTAGCTTACATGCAGTCATAGTAAGGGCTAACATTTCAGGCCCAATTCAGTACGCATAAAACCAAAACAATACTAACTGACCTTGCTGGCTAGGGCTCTCTGATAGCAAAAAGCAGCTTCAAAACTGAAGCTTCTCTGTGTCACAATATGTTTTGAACAATTTGCCCCTATGCTTTCTGTGATAAAATTAGTTTTGTCTGAATAGCTTTGTTTGAAAATTATGACTTGTCAAGAAATTGAGTTTAATAACTATTGCACCTTTGGCTTTGAATAAAGGGAACAGAGCTTGAACCCAACTTGTCTCCTTTGCCTCTGTCTGGCAGAGCCACCCATGCACACACCTTTCAAGGGAACCCCAAAGGTTTCATATGTCAGGACCAATAACTCTGTGACAGGGAGGAATCAGTGAGAAGATAGGAGGATTTAGGAAGGGAGTGCTAACCTGTAGAAAGCCACGGATGTGCTAGAATGAAGTATATCCCAGTTCCACTGTTGCCCCTCGTGCAGATGTGAGTAGGAGAGAAACAGCAAGAAGCCATGAGCTGGAGGAAGCAGAGGAGCTCATGACATTGAGGAAGAGAGCAGGAGAGAATGAACCATAAATTGGGTGAAGGGTAATAGCCTGAAACGAACGTGCCTTAATCCTTATGCTCTGTCCAGACAATCCAAGGTCACCTTCAACAGTGGGAGTGACTTGCTGCTGCTACCCTCCCCCTGGCTGGCTCACTCTTGCCCTGGGCTGCCTCACTTGTGCCCTTGCCCTTGCATTTGTCCCTAAATATCTCTTCCTGTATGGTTATTGCCTCCAGTCTGAGCTAGGTCTGCTCTTCTCTCCAAGTCCACTCCCTTTGTGGGTTCCACCTCCCATTATATCAAGGACACACTAAGTATCTCTCACATTCTTCTCTGGATTCCAAGCATGATTTTTCAAAGGGATCAGGATCCCTGAAAAATGAGAGCGAATTAAGTATGCTGACACTCAACAAAGCTCAGCCTCCAACTCTCCTCAAGGGGATTCCTATAGTCTGTTCTTTCTCCATCAAAGCCCATGGACCCCAGAATGTTCATTGGGTCCTCTATGCATGCTCAGCACTACCCAAGCAAGTGGAGGTGACACTGAGCTAGATTGAACCCCTAGAAATCACTAGTTCCTGAACTTCTGAATCTCTCTGTCACCTCACCCTGTCTGGTCCAGGAAAAGCAATTTTGCATCTCATTGACATGTTCTTGAATCAGGATCAAATATGAGCATCACTGAAGGACACAAGGGCCCAACAGGTGCCTTTGACACTCAGCTCCTGCATGGCAGTTCTGGACTGCAGTTCCAGGACTGGTTATCCCTAAATCTACAGATTTCTGTCTCTCCACCACAATTCCTTGCCTGTTGCTGGAACAAAGATCTCACCTCTTTCAGATTCTCCAAGAGTACCCAGATGACTTGAATGAAGAAAAAAAGAGCAGACTCCCAGGGTGTATGTATGGTATGAGATAGGCAAAGAGGGGTAATTTTGGGTGTTGGGTTCAGAACCTGGATGCAGGAGACCATGAATAAGGAACATTTTTTGCATTTATTAGTTTGAGCCTTTTTCCCACATCTAAAAGTGCTCAGGGTTTGTCTTAGTGCTCTATGCTTGGCATCATCCTGATTGTGTTGTCTCATGCCAATAGGATTGGCATCTTTGTGGCCAGAGAGATAGCATACTGGTGTGGCACTTTCTTTGCATGCAGCCAACCTGAAGGGACCCGATTTGATTTCTGGCATCCCATATGGTCCCCCAGCCCGCCAGGAAAGATTTCTGAGCCCAGAACCAGGAGTGACCCCTAAGGATCACTCAAAAACCAATCAATCAATAAACAAATAAAATAAAATAAAAGAGTTGGCATCTTTGATCTTCCTCCAAAATTGGTTATCACAGACAATGAGACAAACACATTAAATGACAAACACATTGGGAGACAAAGAAATATACACCTACTGTCCCTGTCAATAAAGCCATCTTTGAGCACACAGACCGGCCATTTGTTCATACAATATCACTATTTCATCCCTAGCAGACTCCCAACAGGTGAGTCATCATGGAAAGACACATTAAAAACAGTTAGTAAGAACATCAACATCTAATAGGTACACTGAGATCAAAGGCTGGCATGTTGTCATAGGTATCAAAATGACCCTTAAAAGATAGATTAAAGGGGGCGGAGCTGTGACGCAAGGAATAAGGCATCTGCCTTGGGCACACTAGCCTAGGACCGCGATTTGATCCCCCAGCGTCCCATATGGTCCCCCCAAGCCAGGAACGACTTCTGAGTGATAGCCAGGAGTAACCCCTGAACATCACAGGGTGTGGCAGAAAAACAAACAAAAAAAGATAGACTAAAGTATTGGTGTGGTGGTGTCCAATTCTTTTTTTTTATTCTTTATTTATTTTTTTTAATTTTAATCTTAGTGGTTTACATGATATTCACAGTAATATTCCGTTTACAAATAAACATTGAATCAGGGGAATTCCCATCACCAAGTTGTCCTCCCTCCACCTCCGTTCCCATTCTGTCTCCCGTATCCTCCAACCTCTCCCCAGGGTCTTCTAGATTGAGTGACTCCCTCTGTTTCTGGTTTATTACTTGTTGATCTTATATCTGATTGGGCTTGGTGTCTCCATTGCTTCTCCCTCTGATTGGGAGGCAGGATTAGATAGTTCGAGTTTTTGTGATTTTGTTTGGGGAAGAGTACCGTAATAGAATGGGGTAAAAATTAAGTATGCCTACAATGGGCAGAGTGGTGGTGTCCAATTCTAATGCTCCATCTACCTATAAAAGACACAGTCTTGGGGCCGGGCGGTGGCGCTGAAGGTAAGGTGCCTGCCTTATCGTGCTAGCCTTGGATGGACCACGGTTCGATCCCCCGTGCCCCATATGGTCCCCCAGGCCAGGGGCGACTTCTGAGCGCATAGCCAGGAGTAACCCCTGAACGTCACTGGGTGTGACCCAAAAAAAAAAACAAACAAAAAAATAAAAAGACACAGTCTTGTTCTATGCTTGACTAGTGGACATCTGTTTCAGGAAGATACACAATACCTATTCTAGTATCTTCTGAGGGCACAGTTGCAAGCCCTTTGCGTTCTATGATCTGAACTGTTTTATCCAGAAAGATATCACAACTTTTGGTGTTTAGAATTCAGAGTCCATTTCCCACATTTTTTCACCTGTGTGATATGCACCAACTCCTGTCATCACTCAAAGGACCCAAGGACACCTTGAGTGTTCATCTGTGTGAAACTGCATCTTCTGCCTGTCACCACTCTAAGTTAAGAGGAACATCGTGTTCCCAGAATGCCCAAATTAGGAGAGTGCACAGGGCCAGAACTCAATTCAGAGGAGAAGCAGCAGCCCTTGAGACAGCTAGAGACAGGGTTGGATTCGAGGTCAAGGGCAGAATCTTAAAAAAATAAAACCATTGGGTTAATGTCAAAAGTCATATAAGATATGTGCATTGGAATAGTGAGATGCCAATAAAATGATTTTTAATAACTAAGAAGTAAAGAAAGGGTGAAGAAACCCAGGAGCCCCTGTTAAATCTTCAGCCCTTCATGGTTCCCCAAGCACCTCCAGAAGTGATTCCCAAGTCCCAAACAGAAATAGCACCTGTGCTTGTCAGGATCTGCCACCAACCCCAAATGAAAAAATGAAAGGGAGATACCACAAGGCTAGAGAGATAAAATAGTGCATTGGCCTCTAGCCCTGCATTTAGTTGGTCTTGATGCATTCCCTGTACTACATATACTCACCGAGCACAACAGAGTCTAACTCTTGAGCACAGATCCTGTGATTAAGCCTGAACACAGGCACGAAATAACCACAGGTGAACAAAAAGAGAACCAAAACCACACCCCATAGCCACCTTCATGCATGCTGACCGGCTTCACAGCTTCACAAATAAGCTCCAAAGAGATGCCAGGTTGATGAAGGTCACAGATATGCAGAACTTTGTGACGAAAACTCTGGGGCCTCCTTGGGATGGGACAGGCCAAGAACCATACCAGTTCTACAAATCCTGGAGCTCCTAGATCATGTGACCAAATATGTAACTGTATGACACCTCCAAATTTCACAATCAAATGAACCACATTGGAGTTGTATGTTAAAGGAACTGTGTCTGGAGACCCCTGAACTCACCTTCATAGACTCTAGCGCTAAAATGATGCTGACGGGAGCCCCAAGATTATATTATGAATAGAGTCATAATATATTTTGGAGGCCTAAAGTTCTGTGATCAATTTGGAAATGGTGCCCCTAAGTCAAGGGAGGGGCCTCTAAGAATTGGGATATTCTGAAAGCTCAGGGCTTTACTTTCAAAGGGCTACTAGAAATTTTAATCCTGGGGTGCCAAGGAAAGGTTATGAGTGTATTTCAAGATATTGAATACTTGGGGCCCGGGATAGCATGGAGGTAAGGCGTTTGCCTTTCATGCAAAAGGTTATCGGTTCGAATCCCGGTGCCCCATATGGTCCCCCGTGCCTGCCAGGAGCAATTTCTGAGCATGGAGCCAGGAGTAACCCCTGAGCACTGCCGGGTGTGACCCAAAAACCACACACACACACACACACACACACACAGATATTGAATACTTGAGGCTGGTATTCCAATGTATCTGAAGTCATGGGACTCAAGCTGGGGAGGCTTTGTTTTGGGAAATCCTGGTCTCTATGTTCTTCTTCTCTTTTTCTTGCTTTTCTGGGGAGGGATCACACCCAGCAGTGTTCAGATATCACTTCTGGCAGGCTCGGGGGACTGTATGGAATGCCAGAAATCGAACTACCGTCAGTCCTGGATTGTCTATGTGCAAGGCAAATTCCCTACCACTGTGCTATCTCTCTGGCCCCTATGTTTTCCTTTTACTCTAACTACTAGACATCATCCCTCACCTTCGTGGCTGCCTCTGTCCCCAAGTGCTCAGTCCTGCCCACTTGGCCTGAAGCTCCAGTAAAGCATGTTGTGATCCAGGGCTGCCGCCTTGGACCAGCCAAGCCACAGGTGCAGACTCTTCCACCTCTTAGGTCATTGGGGGGGCGTGGGGGAAGGCTTGCTTCTGGGTGACAACAGACAAGGGCGGGCCTATATTGGGGGAAGTGAGGGTTTTTAAAGCCTCAAGAAGGCTCTGCTCTCAGCTCTCAACCTGCCACTTTCTTCACCAGATAGACGCCTCTACCACTATGTGGCTTCTGATCCTGTACCTGAGCCTGCCCCTGACCCTGGCAGAGATTGGTAAGCATGACAGGGATGGGGGAAAGGACCCTGATTCTCAGCCCCTGACCTTCCTTACCTTTCCAGAATGTTCTGTGTTCCACTCATACCCACTAGAGGAATACCCCATCATCAGTGGTTTCTTGGGGTAACACTTCTCCAAAAAGATCCCTACAATGTCACTGGGTCTTGGAACTCTATCTCTCTTCTTCTTAGCCCTTTGATATCTGGGTCTCCAAGTCACAAACCCAGGGAGTCCTCACATACAATTGACAACTTTCAGCTGGATCCTCCATTTTTGAGCTCTGGGTCCCCTCCATCACACCCCACCAGCAGTGCAGGAAATCATCCTATACATGATACAAGGCAACAGCCTTGGAATTCTCCAACCAGCATCTTTCCGTTCTGCAAAAGCATCAGACCTTCAAACAACATTCTCCTTCGCTCAGAGGAAGGAGCACTGCTTTGGGGGTCACCAGGAATCTCAAGTTCCTTTCCTGGCCTGTGGTCCTACCCCAACTCCTCCAGGAGTACCAACTTGTGAATCCAGTAGCCCACACCACAGAATGTGTACCGTGTGAAGCTACACAGATTCCTGAATCTAGTAGGACATACCAGAGTCTCCTCCTCTGATCCCCATGGGTGTACCCCTTAGCCCAAACCTGGTCTCCACTGAGAACCTCCTCCTGGCTCATAGGACTCCTCCCTTCCTCTAGCTCCAACCTTTCTTTTTTTTTTTTTTTTTTTTTTTTTGGGTCACACCCGGCAGTGCTCAGGGGTTACTCCTGGCTCCATGCTCAGAAATTGCTCCTGGCAGGCACGGGGGACCATATGGGGCACCGGGATTCGAACCGATGACCTTTTGCATGAAAGGCAAACACCTTACCTCCATGCTATCTTCCGGGCCCCCATCCCTTTCTTTTTAAGCATCGACTGAGAAGCCCAGTTTCCCTAAAACTGACAACTTAGGGCCTCAGTAGGGACCCCGAATTCCACTTTTATATGCTCCTTCCAGACTGTCCAAATCTTTTGGGCATCCTTTATAGAAACTCCACAGCCTGATCATTTCCCCAACTCAATCCCTGTAACCCCCATCTACTCCCCTAATTTCCTCCTGGATCTGGTGGTTCACTCATTTAACTCTCTGCTCTCCCAAGGTTTTCCACTCTTCCAGATCAAAACTCAAAAAAAGCCCAAACCCAAGGACCATCTTTTTTTTTTGGAGGGGGAGCATGCCCTTTTGATGCTCAGGGGTTACTCCTGGCTAAGCGCTCAGAAATCGCCCCTGGCTTGGGGGGACCATATGGGACGCTGAGGAATTGAACGGCGGTCCCACGGTCCTTCCTTGGCTAGCTCTTGCAAGGTAGACACCTTACCTCTAGCGCCACCTTGCCCCCAAGAACCATCTTTATCTTCAGTGATATTGGGAGATACACAGAATTGTTTCTGCATGTACAGTCCAAATTTTCTGCCCCATCGTCAGAGACCCCAAGTCCTGACCCTGGGTCACATCCCTACACCCCACAATCCAGCCTCCTCTCTCTTCTCTACCCCAAATTTTTCTCCTCCCACAGGTGCTATGTTCCCCCATCCAGGTGTGCAGATCCCCCGCATCGTTGGAGGTTGGGAATGTGAGAAACATTCACGGCCCTGGCAGGCTGCTGTGTACGATGACGACGGTTTTTTGTGTGGGGGTGTCCTTGTGCACTCCCAGTGGGTGCTCACAGCAGCCCACTGTCTTTCTGAGTGAGTAAGGGCAGGGGACATATGTGGATAGGAAGTGATGGTGATGATCTTGCACTAGGGGTCCCCTCTAGTTTTACTGAATTCTCTCTCTTCTTCCCTTTCCATTTTCATCCTCCACTTCCTCATTCCCAGCCTTACTGAGTACCTGTCCTCTTCCATGGACCAAAAGTGATCCAGATCCCTCTAATAGGAATAAAGGAAATTCTATACACCAGCTAGCACCCCTTCCAGGGAGGACACCTCCTCCAGGGACACCTTCCAGGGCTGAAGAAGGAGAGGGGAGACAGATCCAACCTCAGCACTCTAGGAAACCATGCACCAGCCTAGTGGGGACCCTACTGCAACACACAGCCGCAATCAGCAACCCCCTCCAGCTTCCCACCCTCCACTTCCCTTTCTGCCTCAGTTTCCCCTGCTTGCTTATTGCTTGGCTCTGTCCTGGGATCCCAGGCTCAGTCTCTCATCCTTTGTCTCCCCTGTGGGTCATTCTTCTTCTCATCCCTCTCCTCCTTGTCTCCTACTGACTCTGTACCACCCCACCCATCCCTCCCTGTCTGTCTTTCCACCCTCTAGTTCTCTTTGTCTCTGTCCCTTTTCTTCATTCTCTCTCACGCCCATCTTCCTATGAATGCTCTCTTCCTCAGAACTCAGCAGCTTTCCTCTTCCTTTCTCTCTCCATCTCCCATCTCTTTTTCTTGATCTATTTGGGGGATTCAGCCTCACCCGGTGATGCTCAGGGGTTACTCCTGGCTTGGAGGACCATAGAAGACGCTGAGGGATCAAACCGCAGTTCATTCTAGGCTAGTGCGTGCAAGGCAGACGTCTTATCGCTTGCGCCTCTGCTCCAGCTCCATCATCTCTTTTTCTTTAGGACCACTCACCTGTCCCTCTCACTGTTCCTCTCCCCTCTCACCTCCTTCTCTCCTCAGAAATTATCGGGTCCGGTTGGGAATCCACGACCTTGTCTTGGACAGAGACACAGCCCAGCACTACCAGGTCAGCGCCAGCTTCCCACACCCTCTCTTCAACGTGACCCTTATGATGCTCCTGTTCAGCATCAAGAAGATGGACATTCATACCATGAGCAAATTCCAGGGGGCTGATAACAGCCATGACCTTATGCTGCTGCGCCTAGAAAAACCTGTCGAGCTGAATGATGCCGTGCAGGTCGTGAACCTGCCCACCCAGGAACCCCAAGTAGGAAGCATGTGCTATGCCTCTGGATGGGGCAACACCAATCCAGACACAGGTATGATGGGTTCATGACAGACACCAGGAAAGGCAGGACCAGGATTTTTGCTGGCAAAGCAAGAGTGATTGTGTGGGAAGGTTGAGAAGAGGGGTTTGTGGTCAAGGGTGTCTTCAGGTATAAATAAGGTGAAAAGATCGGATCTGACATAGGCTGGGTGGGAAGGGTAATATTTTATGACGGTGAGAGGGGCAAGATGAGGGCCTGGAGGGGGTAGGGAAAAGGGTCTATATCTGTAGAGGGAGGACCCAGATACCAGAACTTCCATGTGTCTCTCTGGTCTGTAGCCTCCAACTCCTTTTCCAAAACACTTCAGTGTGTGGATGTCACACTCCTACCCAATAAAAATTGTGCCAGAGAACACCTATTCAAGGTGACTGAGACCATGCTGTGTGCTGGACACATGAAGAGTGGCAAGAATACCTGCGCGGTAAGCCAATCTGCACCCCGAGAAATCCTTAGGAAATCAGTGGGAAGCTGATCCCTCCATGCCCCACCCAGAATCCCTCCCCCCAAGTATATATGCCACAAGTCCCAGAAATTTGCTAAAAGGACCTGACCCCATGTGAGGGCAAGACCTTGGTGCCCCATCTATGCTGCTGCTCCTCTTTGGGTTGATCTGTGTGTTCTTGCACCCAGAAGTACCTACTGATAGCTCTTGATAAACTCAGAGACGATGTCCATGTCCCCATTTCAGGCAACGTGGTCTAGGAGTCCCCGTCCCAGAGCACCTGGACTCAGTGTGCAGACCCCCTTCCCTGACCTCTCTCTCCCCCAACTCTGTTCTCTTGTGCAGGGTGACTCAGGTGGTCCACTCATCTGTGATGGGGTATTTCATGGAATCCCTTCCTTCAGCTCCATCCCATGTGCCGTTGCTCCTGGTGTCTTTGTCAAAATATTCTCATATGTCAACTGGATCCAGGAGACTATTGCAACCCACAGCTAAAGGCCCCACTTTCACCCCAACCATCAACCCACAATAAAACCAGATTTGCATCATGTTCTGGGGTCTTCTCGGTCATGTCAAGAAACAGATACTGGGCCAGAGAGATTGACCAGTAGGAAGGTATTTGACTTGCACATGACTGACATGAGTTCAATTCCCAGAACACAAAAGTCCCCAGTCATGTCAGAAGTGATTCCAGAACACATTCAAGAGACACAATTTGTCACCAACTCCAATAGGGGCTTAGGCAAACTTCAGGACATGGAGCACCATAAAGGGTCCCCTCCTGAATACAATGTCATGACAAGAGGCCATGGGGATCCCTCTAGGAGTTTTACACTGTCTGGGGAAGCTTGGGTGTGAGGAGCCTACAAAGGAGGACTGGAGTGTGACTAGCTAGGGATGGTTGTGATTCATGTATAAGTCTCTGTGGCCACTTAGATTCCCATTTCCAGTTGCCCTACATACTTGTCAGTTGTGACCACTCAAGTAAATTCTGTGGACAGCCTTCCTTTACTGTCCTGCCCAGTCCTTGTTGTTGCAGGGAATGGTGGGTTGGACAGTATCTCTAGGAGAGATGTAGGTCCAGCCTCAAACTTCTGGGTCATCCCACTCAGAACCATGTCATCCAAAAGTTTGCTAAGGCCATGCTCTATCTTGACAAGGTCATGCCCATTCATAATGATATTCTACCACTTCTTTCCAAGACCCCACCTCTTCCTCCAAAGAACCCCACTTTCCAGCACATGGTATCAGAGTGCAGATGGCCAGCACAGAGTCACTAAAGGGATGTCTCTAGCTTTTAGTTCAGTGTTCCCTAGTTGATCACAATGAGCATAATTACAATGTGCACTGTGGTGGGTTCAGAGATAAAAACGAGTCTGGGCGAGGATGCTGGGACCCACAGAATGAAAAGAAGTAGAAGGGAAATCCTCGCTCATACTCTATACACATATACACACACATAAACAGACACATGACAGGAAAAAAGACATACACTCATCCTAACAGAGAAAGAGAAAGAAGTGCTTAGGGAGGCCAGGAGAGTGGAGCAGATAACATAAATGATGCTCAAAGGGTGAAGGGATGATATAGCAAACAGAGCACTTCCTTTGCACATACCAACCTGGGTTCTATCCCCAGCATCCCACATGGTCCCCTGAGCACCGCTGAGTGGTTCATGAGTGCAGGGGTAAGAGTAACCCCTAAACACAGCCTCCTATGGCAAAAAAAAAGCACAGTTCATAATATTCATCCAGTTACATTTCAAGTAGGACAGAATTTCAAACACTTTATGAATTATATCTCCCCTTTTAAAACAACTTTTCTATATTTTGTTTATTGTGTCCTTAGCGGTTTGCCTTTGTTGCCTTTATTACTCTATGAGCTACATTCAGCATTTCTGTCAGAGGATGTAGGGTGTGGCTTTGGGCTGTTGTAGTTTATATAGAAAGTAGAATCAGCCCTCTCCCCTTTCTGAAAATGCCATAGAGGTACCAGCCTACCTGGGGAGAATTGGTGGCCATTCTTTTCTTGTCTGTTGTTGCCGAGGGTTGGGGATATTTTTGTTATATTTGTGTGTGTGGTTTTGTGTTTCTGTTTGTTTGTATTGTTACCACACATGGATGTGATTATGGCTTACTCCTAGACAGATGGTTCCTCAGAGCACTGTTTATTATGATCTAGTTGATGTCTGAAAGGCAAGTATCCTACCTGCTGTAAAGTCACTCTGGCACATAAACTTGAATTCCCAATTGGTCAGAGAACCTATACTTCCAGATCATCTTAGGGTCTGGAAGAATAAATGCAGTGAATTCCTGTTAGTATCAGATAGTTAGGAAATTCGGGGAGTATAACAGCGGTCGGCAACCTGCAGCTTGCGAGCCACATGCGGCTCTTTAGACTTTTAATTTGGCTCTTCTGTGTGCCGGACGGCCACTCCAGGAGTCAGGACTCTGCTCCTAGCCTCTGTCAGTGCACGCCCCTGTGTGACTCTCAAAATAAATTTCAATCGTGGTTTTGGCAAGATTTGGCTCAATTGAAAAAAGAAAAGGTTGCCGACCACTGGTATAGACCAAACCCACCTGTTGTGGAATAACTGAGGGCCTGTTTTTCTGGAACAGCTAAAATGCATCTAGGGATTAGACGCTATTGTTCCTTCTTCCTTTACACTGCCTGTCAGGAGATGAATGCCCAGGGAGCTTGAGATTAGTCAATGCTCCTCAAAGAATACTGGCTTGTGATTCCCATTAACCCATACTTATTCTAGCTTCCACCTGTAATAGACTTACAATCTGTCCATGAAATTCCCAAATCTGCTTCTTCATTGTTGTTCCCAGAGACACATTGGTTCTACATTAGTCAAGTGGATTATTCCATCTAGTTTTGAACCAATAGGTATGGTGCTAAGGAAAAGCATTGCCATTGGATGGTTGTGGTCTGTATTTCAAATGAAAATTTATACTCCAATGCTTGCCTCTCCTGCATTGTCTCCATCCATCATAGTTTGTGGAATTTCTGTGTTGGCCAATATTGTTATTGTGAGAATAGGTATTGGCTGGTGTTTAGGAAATAGAAAGTGTAAAATAGTGAGGTTAAAACCAGTATGGATAATAAGGAAATCTATCCGACAAAAATTCAGACCAAGTTGCAGGCTGACGAATCCAGCCCCATCATCAAAACTATAGTCATTTTTCCCAGAAGATAAGCTATTTGAAATAATCATTTAGAAATTTATGATCCGAATCCAAATCTTAACACGAATGACCAACCTCCAGTGCTAACTCCACAGAAAATCAATTTGTTAATATTCACACACAAGCTGCTTTACCAAAAGAAATCTTAAGTGAAGCCTGATTCTAGTGAATCATATACCAGTTCTGACTCAAAGAAGGATCAACCTCCAGTGCTAACTCCCCGAGTGAGGACAAATTCTTTTTTTTTTTTTTTTTTGGTTTTTGGGTCACACCCGGCAGTGCTCAGGGGTGTTACTCCTGGCTCCATGCTCAGAAATTGCTCCTGGCAGGCACGGGGGACCATATGGGGCACCGGGATTCGAACTGATGACCTTTTGCATGAAAGGCAAACGCCTTACCTCCATGCTATCTCCCGGGGCCCGTGAGGACAAATTCTATTTACAAAATTGATTCGCACAACAGTACTGATTCAGATAATGAACCACATGCATGGCCTCAGAGCCCTATTCAGAGTAATTTTGCTAATCTGACCTCATTATCTTTTACATGGGGTAAATGTTTCTAACTATGTAACCTTTCAGATGGAAGAATTAGATAGGTTAAGAAAAGCATGTAGGGGGTCGGGTGGTGGCACTGGAGGCAAGGTGCCTGCGCTAACCTAGGACGGACCGCGGTTCGATTCCCCGGTTCCCCATATGGTCCCCCGTGCCTGCCAGGAGCAACTTCTGAGCAAATAGCCAGGAGTAACCCCTGAGCATCACCGGGTGTGGCCCAAAAACCAAAAAAAAAAAAAAAAGCATGTAAAGACTATGATTCAACGTCACGATACAGTGTGAAGTTACTAAAACTTTGGTGTCATAACTCCTCTTGGACTTTGTATAATTTTAAAATAATCGCTAATGTGTGCCTGTCACCTAAACAGTGAACTGAATGTGAAATGTTTTTTGTTTTTTTTTAATATAATTTTTTATTTTTAAACATGTTGGGTTATATATCGTTGGCAATCATATTTTAGGTACAAATTAACATAAAATCAGGGGAACTCCCATCACCAAAAAGTCCTCCGTCCACCTCAGTTCTCATCCTAGTTCCCATATCCTCTCCCCTACTGCCCCCCCCCCCGGGGTTGCTAAAGCAAGTGGTCTCCTCTGCGTCTAATTTGCTACTTGTTGGTCTTACACCTGTTTGGTCTTGG
>PVKC010035274.1:0-13530 GCA_004027635.1 Crocidura indochinensis | reverse complement strand
GCATGGCAAGGCCGGTCTCTCAGAGGTGGAGCCCCACTGGCCTTCCTCGGCTGGCCGGCCGATGTGGAGGGGGAAGGTCCAGGATCCTGTGGCCTGGCAGGTGGGGGCCACAGGGCGCGAAGGAAGGTGAGGGATGGGGCGGAGGGGCAGAGGCTGCCAACCTGGTGTTCTTCTGCCACCTAAAGGCAGATGTGCCCCATAACAGCCCCGCTGCCTCTGCGGACAGAAGGGACCAGTTCGTTGCTCCTCTGAGCTGGGCACAGCAAGCAGAGCGTGCACATGGGTTCGAAGCTGAGCCAGACCTCACTGGTGGGTGTGAACATGCGTGCGTGCGTGCGTGCGTGCGTGCGTGCGTGCGTGCGTGCGTGTGTGTGTGTGTGTGTGTGTGTGTGTGTGTGTGTGTGTACTGGAGGTAGTGGCCCCGTGACAACAGGTAAGCAGGCTATAGGCATCCTGCATCAGCAAGCCAGAAGGGAACAGCAAGCATGCCTCCTCAGGCTCATGGGGTGATCAGCGCTGGGCCCCCTCAGCCTCAGAGCTGCAGTTAGAGCTGGGGAAGCAGCTAAGACCATAGAGTCCCTCTGAGACAGAGGGGGAAACTTAGGCCAGGCAGAGCTTTCCTGCTTCTGAGCTGCAGGGTTAGAAGGTAAATCTAGGGGTTGGGATGGCAGGATACTCTAGTCCTGCCAAGGCCAGAACAACTGAGATTGGCCGGTCATGGGTGACCCACAGAATGGCAGGTCTCTGGGTGAGTAATGAGGGGTGCCAAGCATGGGAGTGGTTGGGGCCCTTCCCTGCAGTGACTGGGAGTGGAGGGTGTTCCATGCAGGGAAAGTAGCTGAAGGGCCGTGGAGGGTAAGGTGGAAATTATGAGGGGGTGGAAGGAGAAACTGTGTTGAGGGGGTGGGCATCTCAACTGAGGGTCCTTGAGATGTGAGGGGATCTTGTCCTGTCAGTGGGGGGCCTGATGAGGCCAGGTTGGGCCACATGGCCATGCAGATCCAATTCTAGGGGTGTGAAGCTAAGGACATGGTGAGAGGCCGGCTTCAGGGAGGGATTAGGGTGTTTGGGGAGAATCACCGGGGGGTTGAAGGGGTGTTCTGGACCTCACAGGGCCACCCCAACCCTATTCTCCCCATGGACAACTGAGATAACTTCCAGGCCACACTACCTGCCATGTGATCCTTCCCTTTCCTGGTCTGGGACCCCAAACCCTGAACCAAACTCCTCATCCTGGGGGTAGCCGAGTCTGGGACACACAAGAGCAGAGACCAGGCGGGTAACACAAGGCTCAGAGGCTAATGATGTCAGGGAGATATTGGGAAATTAAAATGGAGGAGAAAAGAGGCCGGGGGAGGAAGCACCTTTAACTCTTGAATATAAGTGTCTTTATTATAAAAGCCCGCTGTGATTACCACTCTTTATCTGCCGGTTAAGCGCAAGGTTTGGAAAGGAAATTCTGGAGGGTCCCCAATCCCCCAGAGCAGAGGCCGTGCCCTGGCAGGGTCAACTGGGGAGGGTAGGGGAGAGTGGACAGTCAATCCTAGACAGCAACCCCCTCACTATCCCCAGCTCCCCTAACGGGCTGTGCCACTCATTGGGGGGAGGCGTGGCGGTCACTCCCCACTGTGCAGAGAATAGGAGGCACAAAACAGCAATTACTGTATCAGAAGCTGCGAAGAGGGAGGACAAGCCAGGGTTTTAAACAGCAACCCCCCCCCCCAAAGTACCCAACCCCCTTCCCATCAGTAACCAACTCACACCTCACTTTTCCAATTATTTCATTCACCTCGGGTTCGCCAATCACGCCCACGCACCATGGCGGCCCACCCCCAGCTCGGGACTTGGGGGCGCATGAGCGGGTTTTTTTTTTCAGCACCCGGAGTTTGTTGTCACGTTTCTAATTTCTTGCGAGGTGTGTGTGTGTGTGTGGGGGGGAGAGTGGGGGGCACCCAGGTGTAGCGCCAGGCAAGCCAATTACCACCCGGGCCTCATAAACAAGCCCTGGCATGCAAATTGCGTTGGGCCCCAGGAGCGCGCGCCTGCAAGGATGCGATGCGTGCCCGAGAGTTGCTAGGCCGGTGTGGGCACACGGATGCCCAGACCAGTCCTGCCTACTACTTCCCCAGGCCAGGGTGTGGGTGTTGCTAGTGGAAAGCCATGTGTCTGCCCAGGTACCATTGAGGGAAATGATGGGACCATTATCAGGGACCCGTGTCTGGAGAGGCTGTCCTGCACCAGGGTTTGGGGATACCAGGGAGCACACCGTTCGGAACGGCCAGATCCACCCAGGCTTTCTGCCCAGCCTGTATAAACGAGCTTGGGAGCCTAGCCACTTGCATGGTGGAGGTGTTGCTGCACATGTGGGCCCACCTGCCAGCTCTCCACCTGCACCCAGGACCCCTGCTGGGGAAGAGGCTGCCCCCTGCCACCCAAGGGAGGCAGGGTGGAAATGGTAGACAGAGATGCCTGGATGAAAGACGAGCTAGTGCCTTCTGTTCCATCTAGGCTCTATCCATTCGAATGAAATTCATGAGGATCGGAGAGATAGCACAGCGGTAGGGCATTTGCCTTGTACGCAGACGACCTGAGAAGAACACGGGTTTGATCCCTGACATCCTATATGGTCCCCGAGCCTGCCAGGGGCGATTTCTGAGCACAGAGCCAGAAGTAGCCCCTGAGTACCACCGGGGGTGGCAAAAAACAAACAAACAAACAAACAGAAATAGGGGTTTACTCCTGGCTCTGCACTCACACCTGCCAGTGCTCGGGGAACCATCTAACATGCGGGGTTTTGAACCTAGGTTGGCCACATACAAGGCAAAATCTGGTGCATGGATGTTCTTTTGTCCAGATCCCACACCAAGCTGTGTGTGGGTCCCATGTTCCTGAATGTGAACTTCTGTTCACCAAGTCGAAGTAGAAAGTGGCTGATGGTGGCCATGACTTCTATACCCACATTCCAAAGACGGGCTCACCTCCTCTCTCCTGGGTCCTGCAGCCTGCCCATTCCACTCCTGCAGGGTCACCCAGGTATAGACACCCCTGCCAGGGTTGACTACAGGGGCTCTGTCCCAGAAGAGTGGGTACAGTTTGTAGGGGGAGCCTGGCGGAATCCACCTAGCTCCTACAGGGAAGGGCCCAAAGAGAACCTTTCGTCCCATGCCCCCTGCAGGCTATACAAAGCTGGGCTCCCGACTGAGGGTATATGTGTGGAGTGAGAAGCACAAGCAGTACTCAGGAGCAGCTCCCAGTAACTTTTCCTGGGGTCGTTGCCAGGTGTGGCCCCAGTTTCTTTGGGTGGGGAAGCACAGAAATGATTAGAAAATGGGGAGATTTGAAAGGATACATTAGAATAATTTAAAAGTTTGCCACACTGGACAAAGTCACTTTCTGGATTCCCTGATTGTTACTGAGGGGCCATGCCTCTGCTTAGAGCAGTCTGTGGGTGCCAAGGGGACTCCCCCGCCACTACCTGGCCATGCACATCACCATGGTACCATTTTACCTGCAGAAAAACCAAGACTCAGGCTGCTGGAGGGACTTGACAAAAATCACTTTTTGATGTGTAATTCTGGCTCGCACTGGATCACTCTTCTCAGGGTCAGGAAACTATGTGGGATGCCAGGGATCAAACCGGTCAGCTGCATGCAAGGCAAACATCCTCCCCACTACTGCTATGACTTGGGCCCTGCCAACTTTACTTCTGAGGCTACTATCCTGGAGCAGCAGGATCCTGTCCCGGGCCTTACAGCTCAGTGCCACCTGCCTTTGTAATTGGAGATGGCCCCTTTGCCAACATATCCTGGAAGCTTTGCACAGTGTCTCGTGGGAAAAGGCTTCTAGGCCTGAGACAACAGTTTGGGCATTTGGGTGAGTAGCTTGGACTTTAGCAGCTGAACAGTGCAGCTCAGGGATCCAGCAAAAGAGCTAATAGATAGTACAATGGGTAGAGCATTTGTCTTGCCAGGCTCAATCCAGGGCATCCCATACAGTTCCCTGAGACCCATCAGAAGTTATTCCTAAGTGCAGAGTCAGATATGCCTCCCCCCCAAAAAAAAGGAAAAAAAAAACTGGGGAAAAAATTTAAAAGAGCCGAAAGGAGTGAGTGTGGTGATGCAGAGCCCAGATGAGACTCACGGGTCAGGGAGGTTGACAGGACCACAGGACACTCTGTCCTACCAGCCCCATTACCTCTGCGGTGGGTATGGGTATCTCACCTCTGGGCTGAGGTGCTATAATGAGACATGGCCGCTGCCTGAGACATGTCCACCCCCTCCCATCTCCCTCAGGCCTGTAGGTACCTCAAGTACAGCTAATCCTATTACAAGAAAATAAAGTGGGTAATTGAGGCTAATGAAATCGTTACGAGCATGTGGTCAGCCAGAGGTGGACATTCAGAACCAATTTAACACCCTTTGGTGTCCTGACCCTCGAGCAGGAAATGAAAGGGAAAGCAGAAAGGAGAAAGGACCCCGCCTCTTTCTCATGTGCATGGCTGTGCCTGGCCAAGGAATTAACTGCCCGCAATGCACCCACACCCGCATCCTGCTGTCAGCACACATAGATGTGGCCTGGGGAAAAATATGGGACGTGGGGTCAGCACAGACCATGGTGGGGTTCAGCAGACTTGCACCCACTGGTGGCCACATACAGAAAGGTGCTGGTTTGGGGCATTGCTGTGCCCGGAGCTGGTGAACCGGGAAATAAAGGAACTGGGACGGAAGATCAGCAGGAATTGACGTCTAGGTTCAGGGTCACAGGCGTGGAGGCCCAGATCAGGTGTGTGTGGACAGGAAACCAAGTACTCTGGGGTCCCCAGTATTGCAGTAATGGTGTAACCTGGATGGCTGAAATTGCCAGGAGGGGCACCCCCAATCATACACACACGTCCACTACACGTATGATCATACACTCATTAAATGTTCGTTTTAGGGGAGAAAAAAAGACCCACTGACACTTCAAATACTAGCCCTGGGATCTGATGATTTGCTCACTAATTCCTTCCCCCTGTTGCTAAAGAATGAATGCTCAGAGGCCAGAAACATGGTTCAATGGGCAGAGCACATGCCTTGCATTGTGTTCAATCCCCAGCCTCAAAGGCTCCCCTGAGCACAAAGTCAGTAATTTTTAGCTATAACCCCAACTCCCCAAAAGGGGGGAAAATGCAATAATGCCCATGGGGACTACAGTTTCCCTTATTATCTCAGCTGCTGGGGAGCTCACAGTGGGTGCATCTTGCAGCCGCCTGGTGCCCCCCATGTCTTCCTCATGCCCTCCCAGAGGCCCTTCAGACTCCCCAGCCCCAGACTTGCTGTGATGCGATCTGCTACAAGATCAGATACACCCAGATATTTTCACGAAAACGACATCAGCTGCCCGGGATCAGCACAAACTAGATAATGCTACGCAGGAAATACACTGAAGAAACAGACACCCTCCTCGGAAGACAGACAACGGCCTCAGTCTGAAACCCCCAGTTAAACAGTGTGCCCGCCTTCCTGCCTGCCAGGCCTCACACCCCTCTTCTGCTGCAAGGTGCCCCCACTCCTCCATATGTCCAGAACATGCCCTTGTAGACACCTGGGGAACTCGCCTTTGGCAGGGCACCCCGACACCTTGTCCCAGGCAGCTTCGTGACTGCACACTGTGCCACCTTTGCCTTGGTCTCTGCCAGGTGGTCTGTGCTCCTACTGGTCCCAGCTACCACCTCAGGGATGCCCTCCTGGACCATCAAATCCATCATTATCCCATGAGTTGTCCAGCATGTAGCCCTTAGAGTTGTCAGGATATCAGTCTGGATGACCAGTGTACCCCACCCTACTCAGGAAACAAGGGGGGAACTAATTGGAGCTGCAGAGGAAAAGGGGCTTCTTTGCTCCTCCACACACCTAACATCACTTCCTCTCCCCATGTCCTTGAGCATGGGTGGGGCTATGGGGAGAGCCCCATCTCAGGAACACGTACCTCAGCTGGGAAGCAGGTAGAAGAGACCAGTGGGGACCTAGAATCCTCCCATCCCAATAATGACTCTTTTTCAGGAAGTTTCTCAGTGGCCGCAGCTTAGCAGCAACAGTAGCAGTGGGAAGCCACAGAGTTGGGGACAGCGGCTACACAGTGTCACCCTAGACTCACGACAGGCAGAGTTACAGCAGGGGACACGGCAATAGGGCTCGTGTCCACACAGTAACAAGTTACACAGCTGCCACATCGCAAACATGGGAGGTGACACCATTGTGGGGACAAACAAGACCAGATCATTCAAAGTGGAGGTGACTGCACGAAGTCATCTAGGACACGAGGGAGAGACATGGGAGGCAGCTTCATAGGAAAGGAACCTGGAGTATGTATTTGATTTGGGGGAGGGGGGGTCCACACCCGGCAGTGCTCAGGGGTTACTCCTGACTCTGCTCAAGAATCGCTCCTGGCAGGCTCTGGGGACCATATGGGATGCCGGGATCGAACCTGGGTTGGCCACATGTAAGGCAAATGCCCTACCTGCTGTGCTATCTCTCTGTTCCCTGAAGTAGCCTATTCGAAACTATAAAATACAACTTGATGTCTTTTTATCTGTTTGGTTTTAGGGCCACACCTGTTGATGATCAGAGCTTACTCCTGGCTCTGGGCTCAAGGATCACACCTGGCGGTGTTTGGGGGGGAGGAGCATATGGAATGTTGGGGATTGAATCTGGGTCAGAAGCATGCAAGCATGCCAGGAGGGATTTCTGAGCGCCGAGCCAGAGCGCCAGCAGGTGTGACCCAAAAGAAAAAAAGGAGCCCAGGGTGTGGTAGATGACAGCACAGTACAATGCAGTGGTTAGAACAGGTGTCTGGTATGCATTGTCCCGGACTTGATTCTTGGCACCCCCTGGATCCTTGAGCTCTGCTGCAGCTCTTGGATGCCCAGAAGCAGAGCCTGGGCAGAAGGGGAAGTGGTGCCTCAGGGACAGTGGGCAGAGGTTGGTGCCCCTAGTCTCATTTGCACTTGACAACAGCCCAAAACCTGGCCCCCAGAAATGACTTTCAGACAATGGATTGTAGCTGAGGACAGACAGTAACGTGGTAGGGGTGCAGCCAGGGTGCAAGCAAGAAGGGGGCCTACCAGAAATTCTGGGAGGCACATAAAAGGCGGGCCCAGCACCCTCTGCATGCAGTCTGGGGGGCGGAGGGAGGCTCTGCGAGCCAATCAGAGGTGCTGACAGCCGCTTGCACCTTGCTGACAGCCACTGTCAAAATAGACTCACAAGCGGCTGCTCGATAATAACTCGAAAATAAGGCACAAATGAGTGACGCTCGTGAGCCCAGCGCATGGACGCCCCCACCCACCCGGTCACCCTGGGGAAGGAGTTTAGCCCTCTCGCCATCATCCAGCTAGAACAGAAGAGTGCCCCCATTTCTGTCCCCAAATGCGGACAGGATGGCAGCGGAACCTGCAAGTGGGAACAGGGGTGGGGTGGAGAATCTGCTGTCGGGCAATCTGGGGACACAAAACTGGTGGTGTCTTCTCCAGCTGAGGCCTCACGAACCCCGACATCCCCTCTGGCGGCCGCTGCTGGGCTGTTTGTCTCGCTTCTTATCAGGCCAGCTCAGCTCTGGCAGCTCGGCCAGCAGCTCCCCACAGGAGTGCGGCTTGTTTGTGTGGGGTGCCCTGGGGGACCCACTTGGCATTCAAGCACTCCCTGATATGGGGGGTGAGGTAGAAAATGCCAGGAACCAGGCTTCCATTTTGGGGATGGCAGTGAGAGGAAATTCAGAGGTATAGAAGCAGTCACACCCCAGAAAAACCCTGAATACACATAGCTCTTCCACGAAGTTTATAAGGTCTTTCTCCCAAGACTTTCTCTACATCTGAAATATTTTGTTTTGAGGCTTGCTCAGGAATCACTCCTAGTGGTGCTAGGGGGACCATGTGGGATGTCGAGGATCAAACCCAAGTCAGCCATGTATAAGGCAAGCACCCTGCCTGCAATACTACCGTGTACTATCACTTGGGCTCCAATTGTTAATTTATTTTTTAAAATGGCCTTTGATGAGCTTGGCTGAGTCTCTGGGCTCAGAGTGAGATCAACAATAGTAAATAAAAACAGCTGCTGGGCCAGAGTGATAGAACAGTGTTAGGGTCTTTACCTTGCACGTAGCTGACCCAGGTTCAATCCCCGGCATCCCATATGGTCCCCAGAGCCTGCCGGGAGTGATTTCTGAGTGCAGAGCCAAGAGTAATCTAAGTGCCACTGGGTGTGGTCCAAAAAACAAAAAAAACCAAACAACTACAAAATAACACAGCTTCTGTATGTTGGGGAGTTTGCCTTGCCTGTGGTTGACAAGGGTTCAATCCCTGGCCAGGATGATTTCTTTGTGACAGAATCAGTGCCACTGTCAGGAAACAAAAAAACAAAAAAAACAAAAAAAAACAACCATCCAGGGCTGCACCCACCAAGACCATGCACAGGCGAGGCGCTTTCTTGGGGGTGGAGGGGCTGAAGACATAGTAAACTTCACCCACAGAGCTGGGGTGAGGCACAGACTAGACCTTGAACCATGGCGCTGCCCCCCACCCCCACCCCCAGCTGTGAGACACCCAGGGATGTACCCCACCCTCTGGGGTCTGTGAGGGCAAGGACTGGGCTTCTCTCCTTGCACAGGAGGACAGAATCTGAGGAGAGACAGTTCAGAGCACAGGGCCAAGACCCACAGTGTGGGCTGTGGCGGTTCTGGAAGTCAGTGACTAAGGAAGTAATTGGTGATTCCTCCCCATATTTCACATTTTGGTGCCAGGAATAAAAATCACACTTCATCATGGCTTTTAGCCCTCAGCTATAAAGGGAGGGTCCGTGGACTCAGAGGCGACAGGGTGGGGTGCTGCTGACTCAGCCAACAGGAGGGTAGTACCCCAACCCACACCCCCCTCCTTGCACGTGCCTATCCTTGCAACAATGGCCCCTCTTTCTGCACAGACTTCACTGACACAAACGGCGGGTCCAGGAGCTGCTTTCCTAATCCTAACACCCATGCTCTGAGTTTAATTCTCACCATGCAACACCATCCATCACACTGAAATGACGCTATGCTCGGAATTTTAAATGATTCAAAACTTTGCGTGGCTTTACTTGGAGAGTGTGTTTCTCTCTTTTCGCCTGCAAGAACCTGAAGCTTACAATGTTGTTCAGATCTAGCTATATAGTCGTGTCCGACTCAGTCACAGAATTTAAAATAAAAGGGGGAGAGATAGCACAGCGATAGGATGTTTGCCTTGCACACAGCCGATTCAGGACGGACGGTGTTTTGAATCCCGGCATCCCATATGGTCCCCGCGCCTGCTAGGAGCAATTTCTAAGCACAGAGCCAGGAGTAACCCCAGAGCGATGCCAGGTGTGACAGAAAAACAAAACAGAAAAATAAAACAAAAACAAAAACAGGGAACCGTAGAGATAGCATGAAGGTAAGGCGTTTTTCTTGCATGCAGAAGGATAGTGGTTCGAATCCTGGCATCCCATATGGTTCCCCAAGCCTGCCAGGGGCGATTTCTGAGCATAGAGCCAGGAGTAACCCCTGAGTGCTGCCGGGTGTGACCCCCCCCAACAAAAACAAAAACAAACAACAACAAAAAAACAGCCAGGTGGGGTTGGAGCAATGGGACAATGGAAAGGGCACTAGCTTGCCTAGGGCTGATCCAGGCCCTTGGCACCCCATAGGGTCCTCTTAGCACTGCCAGGAGTGATCTCTGAGTGCAGAGCCAGGACACAGCTGGACTTGTTTTAAATCCAAAAATAATAACACGGACTAGAGCAGTGGCATTAGAGGTAAGGCATCTGCCTTGCGAGCGCTAGTCTAGCTCCCCCGGTGTCCCATATGGTCCCCCCAAGCCAGGAGTAATTTCTGAGTGCATAGCCAAAAGTAACCCCATGCGCATCACTGGGTGTGGCCCAAAAGCAAAAAACAAAACAAGGGGCCCCGGATATAGCATGGAGGTAAGGCGTTTGCCTTTCATGCAAAAGGTCATCAGTTTGAATTCCGGTGTCCCATATGGTCCCCCGTGCCTGCCAGGAGCAATTTCTGAGCATGGAGCCAGGAGTAACCCCTGAGCACTGCCCGGTGTGACCCAAAAACAAACAAACAAACAAACAAAAAACAAAACAAAACAAAATAACATTTATGCCATCATGATGAAGGGGGGTGTTCTTTGGAGAAAATCCCTGAGTGCTGGAACTGGTCGCATTGTACAGAGTTTTTCAGGATCCTACTCCCCCACCCCCTAAGTTCAGAGGAGACAGCACTGGGGTAGGGGGGAGCCCAGCCTGGCCTAACTCCAGGGGTAGTTCCAGTTCCTACCCTTCCTGATGGGACAAGCCAACAAAACCTCCACCCCACCCCCCGCAAAAGCCCAAGCTGTCTCCTGACCCCCAACTCTGGAACAGTACTGGGGGGCCCTGACCTCTGCTGGCTGGTGGCTTTGTCTGAAATTGTGGCTCCATTTTTCTCCCAGCCTAGCAGCTGCTCCTGAGAAGGCCCGCAGCGCCCCCTGCTGTCCTTTGTTGGGAAGGCCGGGAGCCCCTCCACTGCAAATCCACAGGCTAACAGAGCAGGTTTGGCTGGCACCAGGCCCCCCACTTCCAGGGGCTGATATAAGGGAACATGGCAGTCGAGGAGACCCATCAGGCAGTGCTCAGGGCAGACACTGTCTCCCAACAGGTGCTGTACAGAGAAAAGGGACAGCTCTGAACTGGGACATTTTATCAAATGGATAAGTAGCCTGTTCCGATCAACTGGTACTGGACACAAAATCTGACAGGGGCACAGGAATTGTGCCCAAAGTCCCAGTTAGCGACCCATCTCCCTGCAGGGAGGTCAAAAGGGTCTTGGAAGCTCCTCTGTGGGAATCAGCAGAAATGACATCTGGCCCTTGGCAGCAAGGACCAAGGCTACTCTTAACTTAGTGTTCAGAGCTGCTCTGAACTCAGGGTTATTCCTGATGCAGTGCTCAATGCTGGGGATTGAACTGTGTCTCCTGCAGGCCAAGCTCCCCAGCTGCTGAGAGACCATTCCTGTCTCCAAGATACTTGAATGCTCCCTTCCCTTAGGCCTCCAGTTCCCAAGGCCTTCTCTGGCCTGGCCGTAGGACCCTGGACACGAGCAGGGCAGTAGCTGGGACTGACCTGATGGTTCATAAAGCCCCACCCACCCTCCCTCAGGCAGCAGAAGAGTTGCCCAAGGACACCAGATCCCAGAATTTGCCATGGGATGAAGGGGTTGTTGGTCCTGGCCTTGACTAGGCCACCAGTCACACCAATATCTGGGTCAATTATCAGCCAGCAGGGAAGCCACAGGCTCTTTTCCGCAGCCCTGGGGCAAGATGGCCGCAGGGATCTTCTCTGCAGACAAGAAGTGGGGAGAGCGGAGCAGAAGCATGAAGGCCCTTTGGATGCATGCGCCCTTCGGTCCTCATCAGGGCTCACTTGCTTACACATTTGCCTGCATGCACACATTTCGCACATGCGTGCGCACACGCGCACAAACACACACACACACACACACACACGTGTACACATAGCCATGAATGGCAGCTGACCTGAAGAGCTCACGGATCTCCCGTCGGTCGGCTTGGAAGGGGATGTTTCGAACCAGGATCTTTGAGGTGGTCTGCTTCCGGGCCACTTGCTTTTTTCGTGAAGTAGTCAGAGTTGGCCTGGGCAGGGAGTAAGCACAAGGCTCTGTGACCCCAGGGTCCAGAGCACCTTCCCACGATCTGCCGTGCTCCCTTGAACACCTTGGGGCTGTCCTTCCCCCTCCATAAGATGGGCAGAGCTGGTTCAGAGGTTGTGACCTTACACCCCAGGGTCTCAAGCTATCTCTATTGTGGGACGGGATCAGGAAACTCCTGCCTGGGGCCTACCTGGGGTGGCCCTCATACTGTCTGACCTTCCCCATGTCCCTGCTCACCCCCCCAGAGCGAACTGGCCTGAGAATTTGGGCACAGGACCAAGCCAGCCACTTGGGGACTGAGGGGTCTCCCCTCACCCCAGACCCACCCATCTTCATGCAGAGATCAGGTCCAGCCAAGGTGGGGTCACTTACTTCGTGGCACGTTCTGAGAGCCTCACTTCCAGCTGGTGACCGTCCACGATGTGGCCCTACAGGGAGACAGTTCACTCGTCCCTCTGTCCTCTGTACTGTCCCAGGGCAGGTGGAGTCATGTGGGCAGAGTCAGGGTCAGGGACCAGGGGTGGGACCCAGCATTTCTTGGCCACAACCTAGGCTGGTATGCATACTGACCATGCATATTGAGGCTGTTCACGCTCTACTCTGAGGCGTCACACACCTGAGGAACATGCTTAGCCGGGCTGGCTGTGAGCTCAGGCTCTGAGCCCTGTCTAGAAAAATCTGGAAGCAGGCAGAGCTGCTGCCCGGACAGTGCTAACTGCCAGTTTCTTAAGGTATGACCAGGATTTCGCAGGCTCATGCCCGAGAATCCCTTATTCTCCCAGTTAAATGCGGCCACTGTCCACTGGCAGAACTAGGCTGAGCTAGGAAGAACCTTGGACATCCCCTCTGCCCTCTGTGGGCATTGTGCCAGCCACAGGTGTGTGGCCATGACCCTGGCAGGTGCCTGTGATAGAAGACAGCACCAGGAAGGGCAAGAGCAGCTCCAGGAACCCTGAACGGGGTACCTCCTGCCTTACCCTAGGAACTGGGCCTCTGCCCATGGCCCGATTGATCTAGAGCTGCTGTTCTAGAAATCCCAGTGTTGGGGGACCTGCTGGTGTTTAGTTCAGTTTGTCTTTTTTTGGGGGGGGCAATCCAGCAGCGGTCAGAGATTACTCCTGGCTCATCGCTCCTGGCAGACTTGGGGGGCCAGGGCAGAGAGAGGCCTTTCTCCTCCATCCTGGGTTGGCTATATGCAAGACAAATGTTCTACTGCTGTGCTCTATTTCCAGACCCTTCAGTTCAGTTTTAAGAGACTAAAGCCCCCCTCATCCCTCTTGCCTGCCATGTGCCTCCTCGGGTGTACCAGAGGATCCTACGTTACCTGCAGCTGCTTGAGCGCCTTCTGGGCCTGCTCTGGTTTCCTGTACTCCACAAACCCAAATCCCATGGAGAGCAGCACCCCTGAAAAAGTGGGAAGGTGGGAGTCAGACAGTGCAGGGAAGGTGAGGAGTGGGTGGGTGGGGACACCACAGGGAACAGGGTCTAGTACAAAGGCCCCAACAAACATGTCTTTTCTCCTTCTAATCCACTTTGTTCTGGGAAATGTCTCAGATCCATCCTCACCCTAAGTTCCTTCTGTGAGACCCAGAATCGGCCGATAAGCGTTCAGGGCTCAGCAGGAAGCAGCCCACCTCGTCCTACTTCTAGAGGCTTCCAGTACCATGCCTGGTTGACCAGCAGCCCTCTGAGTCCCAGCTAAGCCCTCTCTGGAGGTCTGTTAGGTCCCAGAAATGGGGAGCAGAACTTCAGAGCCACATGGCCCCAAAACTTTCCAAAATGCCAAGACCCTGGTCCCAAAGCTCATTCCACCCATGGTGGTGGTGGTGG
>PVKC010035273.1:0-13487 GCA_004027635.1 Crocidura indochinensis | reverse complement strand
ACAATGCAGGAAAACCCTCTGCATTCCTATGTTCTTTGCAGCACTATTCACAGTAGCCACAACCTGGAATCACCAGTGTCCAAAAACAGATTAGTGGATCAAACAGCAAACAAAAAACTGTGGTACCTGTATACAATAAAAATACTACATAGCTGTTAGGAAAAATAAAGTCATGAAATTCATCTATACTTTGATGAATATGGAGAGTATTATGCTGAGCGAAATGAGTCAGAGGGAAAGAGATAGACATAAAATGAAGGCACTCATTGTGGGATATAAAAAAACTATAGTATATGATAATACTCAGAGACAATAGAGACATGGGCCAGGAGGACTATTCATGGAAGAAAGTTTGCCACATATAGTAGGGGAGTACAGTTAGGGCAGAGAAGGCACAATTATAAGAATGATCGTTGGAAATAATCACTCTGGACAAGAACTGGTTCTAAAGGAGATCAAGTGGCATGCATGGTCCCCCTTCAGTTACAATACTACAAAGCACAGCATTTAAAAAAAAAAAGAAAAGGGAAGAATGTCGGGGGGTGGGTGGAGGAAGGCAGGAAAGAGGGAAGGACAGAGGGCAGGAGGGAAACTGGTGGTAGGAAATGTGCATCGGTTAAGGGTATTGTACATTGTATGATTAAAAATTATGGGGGCCAGAGAGATAGCACAGCGGGGTTTGCTTTGCAAGCAGCCGATCCAGGACCTAAGGTGATTGGTTTGAATCCAGGCGTCCCACGTGGTCCCCCGTGCCTGCCAGGAGCTATTTCTGAGCAGATAGCCAGGAGTAACCCCTGAACATAGCCGGATGTGGCCCAAAAACCAAAATAAAAAAAAATATATATATATATATATATATATGAACAATTTTGTAACTGTGGGGAAAACTGTATTATAAACAATATTGTAAACCATGGTGTTAAAATAAAGTCATTTTTAAAAATAAGTGGTGGTTTTTTTTATACCGTGGAATATTACTGGGCTACAAAGAAAAAAAAATTCCACCATTTGTGGCAGCATGAATGGAACTTGCAGGCATTATGTTAAATAAAATAAGTCAGATAGATGGGGGAAATGACTATATGAGCTTATTTAAATGTAGATTCTCAAAAATAAAATGAAAGATAAAGCCAAATTTATAGAAATTGAGAAGAGGATTTTGGTTGCCAAGACTTTCATCTGGCAAAGGGAAAAAAGGGAAATGTCCGTTAAATAGCATAAACTGCTAATTATAAGCATAAGTTCTAGGAATTTCATGTATAATATGGTAATTATTGTTAATTATAGTATTTTATATACTAAGAACATATATATTTCTGTTCTTATCAAAATACATTGTGTTTTTACCAAATAATTATAAGCTATGGATATAAACTAGTCTTTTATTTCCTTGATATGTGTTTTTATTAGTTATATAGATTCTTTGACATCTCAATTAAAATAAATTTTAGTGCAGCACATGCAAGTAAATAAAGATCAATGGATTGTGTCCAAACAAAAGTCACTAGGAGATCATGTGGTTTTAATTAGGATAATTTAGTGAGGAACAGTGAGTTGCTATATTAGTTCACTCTGTGAGCCACATTAACATGGTAAAGTTTTGTCCTTTTTTATTAATATCTAATATATAATTATTTAAACACCATGGTTACATGGTTGTTCATAGTTGAGTTTCAGTCATAGAATAAACATCACCTTTCACCAGTGTATATATGTATACATATACATTTGTATATATGTATGTCTATATTCCTCTCTCCCTCCCTCTCTCACTCACTCTTTTTCTTTTTTGTAATATTTTCTCTTTCTCCCTCTCTCCTTTTCTTTATTAGATCATTCCCTTTTGCTTTGGTTTTTGGTAGTTTTTTTATTTTTGTTTCTGCCACACCAGGTGGGACTCAGAGGCTCTAAAACTCAGAAAGCATTCCTGACTGGCTCAGGGGACCATATAGGATGTCATGGATCAAACCTGGGTAATCCACATGCGAGGTAAATTCCCTATCCTCTGTGCTATTAGACCTACACTTGTATAAACTGGTTTTATAGTAATAATAGTTTTGAAATATATATGTCAAATCATTATGTTTTATACCTTCAACTTACACAATGCTATATGTGAATTCTGTCACAATAGTCAAAGCCTAATGACCCTAGAGGCTGCCAAGAAGTATGGTCTTAGTGAAACATTCTTATAAAAGCAATATTTCACTTTTCAGAGTTGACACAACATTTCTTTTAGGCAGAGAGAATCTTCTCTATTTTTAAGATGTGATTCTGAAGATTGACTTTCTCATGACCTTTTCTAATACATTCTCAATCCAAGTTTATTTCACTTTTCCCATAATTGACAGAGACTCCATGTGAGATTCATGAAGGCATCAGGACATCTGGTCTGAAATAGTCCTATGAGCTTGTCTCCAAGGTATTCTACAAAGTTGCCAGGAAGCTAACCATCCACAGAGCTAACCCATTCCAAAGTGGTGCCAATTGTCAGACTCAACCTCTTGTGCTATTGTGCTATAAAACAGCATACTAGGGGCCCGGGAGATAGCATGGAGGTAAGGCGTTTGCCTTTCATGCAAAAGGTCATCGGTTCGAATCCCCCTGCCCCATATGGTCTCCCGTGCCTGCCAGGAGCAATTTCTGAGCATGGAGCCAGGAGTAACCCCTGAGCACTGCTGGGTGTGACCCAAAAACCATAAAATAAAATAAAATAAAATAAAATAAAATAAAATAAAATAAAATAAACAGCATACTGAATTCAGACAAAGACGGTTACTATCACTTCTTTATGGCCGCTAACCCATCTGCAAGTGGAGAGGTTCTTAAATATAATTACAGGGAATGAATGAGGGAGTGCTCTTGAATGTGCATTTTCCACTCTGACCCATAAACTAATTAAATTACATTTTTCTTCTAACCTGGGAAAATCCCTTTGGGATTTTCACACCAGGGAGTGCTACTCTTGATGGCTCTCAGGCAATCATGTGTTGCCAGATATCAAAACTCTCTGGCATTCAAGGATATACTCCTGCTCTATCTCCAAGACAAAAATCCTATAGTTTAATATTGACATCAACTGCATAATGATAGCCAGGAAAATAGCATTTATTTGGACAATAACTCTCTTGCCAAAAAAAAGAGAGTCATATTTGCTACAATTTCCTCTCCATGAACTAGAAACTCATTTAATTCATGGCAGAAGTTCCCATTAATTCTTTTTTTTTAACTTGGTTATGAAATCAGTTAACCAGAGGGAAATTTCTCATCTTTCCACTTCTGCTTTTGAAGGCCATAAAAGAGTGGAAGAAATTGTCATACAATATAGCAGCTGCAACGAGCCACTGGCCAGTCTGAGAATCTGTATTTTTGACCAGTCTTCATTGCTCAGGTAGACCTTTAACTCTTTCTTATAGTGATATTCTAAAAGACTGTCTGTCTTCCTGTCTCTTTGTCCTCTTTCTTTCTCTCTCATCCCCACAAGAAGATTGAAAATTTTACAAAATTTATAGCTGTTTATGATGTTTGAATTTATGAAATATGCTGAGAATTAATACAGCTTACCTAGTAGCTGACATTTGAAAATTCAGTGGCAAAGCCTTTGCTCCTATGCTACTGTGGGTCTGATTGAGCAAACGCTCAAAGAATGTCTCTTTCATGCACTCATTTGTGAATTATGTCTATGCATGCCTGCCACACACTGGGTGCTGAGAGAGTTCAAATGGGAGAAAGCAGACTTCATGGAAACTGGCACTCACCTTCTCTTTTCACAGGTTTCTGTAACAGCCATGGCAGCAGTACCTGAAAATTCCTGTGAAATGGCTTATTGCAGGTGAGTGAGATGCTGAGATCAGTAATGAGCAGGATTCCTCTGAAAGAGCTTATCTCTGCTTGGAGACCAGATTTTTCCCCAGCTCACCTCTTTCTATAGCCAAAAAGAATTCAGGTTACCCTAAGAGCCTAATTTCCAAATACAAATCCAATCTCAATCCCCATAGGCCTTTCAAATGTTGCTGCTCATCTTCCTACAATTAGCAAAGTTACAAAAATTCCAGGGGGATTATACAGAGGCCCCCTTGGCAAAGTCTGGCTTGAGTGAGAGACAATGCTCAGGTTTTGAAGGACTGTTGGGTTGGAAATCAAGTCCCTGGAGCCAAAATAGCTCACTGGAGCAGCACCATGGAACTGGCTTATTTCAGGCATATTTAAGATACCTGTTTGTGGTTCCCCAAAGTATCCCCAGGTGCAACCCTGGAAGGGTGACCTGAGTATCCCTGGCCCTATAGGATCTGATGAAGATGCATTACATCGTCAGGCTCTTGCATAGAATTTCTGGCCTGGTGTTTTTCTGAACCTCCCATGCACAGCTTGGTAATTTTGTTCCCCAAAAAGGGACATTTTGCATGCAGTATTGAATAGTTCCTGTACAGAAGGAAAAATAAACTGGCCTAAAAGACAGTCAATTTACTCTCTGTTTATTTTACAGATGCAATGAGAATGAAGATGGGCACCAACAGTTGAAGGTAAGTGCATGGGTTTTTCTCCCAAACCACAGAGGGAGCATGAACAGGTTTATAAATAGGTTCAAGGAAAATAATTCTGAGCTTCCTCATTCCTCTGAAACTCTATGAGGGAAAAATCATTTCTCCCAGTGAACTATAAGCAGGTTTCTCCACATGCCAGCCTGGACATTCCCAACCCCACACCACCACAGTCTCAAAAGTGCAGCAGTGATAGCCAGGGTTGCAGAGAACAAGGGGGATGACAGTGGACACCATGTTTGCCACCTCACACAAGGAAGGTTTTGATGTACCTGATAATTCCCTTAGAAGAGTGGGTCAGTCTATATTCATTACTTCAGTCAGACTCTTAAAACCATACCAAATAACCTTTGTTAAGCTTTCTTGGATCAAATTTATAGAAGTGATATAGAATATAAAAAGTTGAATTAGGAGCTGGAAAATAATGGTTCACTTGCCGTTTAACCAATTTTACAATACTTTGGACCTAATCAAGAAACATATAAAATAAAATCACATAATATCCTGGCTTCCTGTAGTCTTCAGTTTTGAAATACCAGCAGTGGTGTCTATATTTATCCCAATCAGTGTTCCCATAAATACCCACTTACAAATGTGTAGGTGTTCCTTTCCTCTTGTATAGTCTGTACAATGCATGTTATCTTATATTCCTTTTAGGTGATTTCTGAGCCCAACCAAGTCAATTGTACAGCTTAACAGGCCTATCACTCTATCTCTCTCCTTATATCTCTCACTTGCTCTCTCTTTCTCTCTCCTTCACTCTTTCTCTCTCCTTTATTCTCTCACTCCCCATAATCCAGTTCTCAATCTCACTAAACAACTCTCTAGATGATAAAACCAGAGTAACTGGTTTACTCTTTCCTTGGGTGTAACCCTATGACCTCTGCCTGGTCCTCACCCAAAGCCTTTCCAACAGCTTAGCACTTATCTCTCATCTAGAGCCACTGCTCTGGGCAGGAACTTCTCTCCCACATCGATTTTCTCTGTGCTATAAGAAGATTATAGTAACACTGTGTAACCCCAGTTAAGCTTTAATACAATTTCTCTGAATAATGGGAAAGAGAAAATATATTTTGTAACTTTCATAGTATTGATAGAATATTAATGAGATTAGTGGTGGGAATGTTGTACTGCTGAAACCCAACTACAGTTATGTTTGTAATCACAGTGTTTAAATAAAGATATTTCAAAAAAGGAAGGAAAGAAAGATAAGAAGAGATCTAAGAGGGAAAGAAGAAAAATAAAGAATATTAATGAGAATCCTCATAAAATAATAAAAATTGTATGGAGTAGTTGAAAACTTGTTGAATATGCATAGATGTATGAAAAATAATGAAAATTATCATTGTCATAAAAATTAAATGCATAGTGTTCAAGCATTAAGGGTATAACAAGAGATCAAATTTATGTTTATGTTTGGTGGAGCATGTGTGATAAAGATAAAGGCAAAAGTAAAATTTATTCTAAAAAGAACATTCAGAGGTGTCATCCAAAAGCCCACATTCTGGTTTGGGTTTTTGTTCCAACTTTCCAAGTATTGTCAGGAAAGCCAGTTAGCTCTGTTGAGAATTTGAGGGTTGAATAATTATCATCAGAGAAGCTCAGTAACCTCTAAAACCTTTTCTCCTCTCTGATTTTCAAAGAAGAATTCATGGGTCAGATCATCTAACACATCCACTTTCTTGGTCTTTCCATAGTGCTGCTTCCAAGACCAGGACCTCTGGGAAGATAAAGGCTTGCAGCTGCAATTCTCTCACCAGTTCTATAACAAGAAGCTCCATCATGTAGTGACACTTGTTGTGGCTGTGGAGAAGCTGAAGTCCAGTATTCTAGTCCCTGACTCTGAGGCCTTCCAAGATGATGACCTCAGAGGAATCTTTTCCATTATCTTTGAAGAAGGTATTTAATGAAAGCTGCAGACAGATAGGCAATGTTTGTTCCAGAGTTAATAGTCCACTAAATACCCATGCTGCAACCCTTTAAATGTAAAGTCATACCTTATGGGCATGAGGTGTTATTCAGGAGTAGATTACTTGCCTTGCATGTGTGCTGCCCAGAGGTTCAATCCCCAGCATCACAAACATAAATGTTAATTAATGAATTCATTAATAAAGTAGAAGATCTGGAAACTGGAAAGATAGCACAAAAGGTGATGTATACAGTATTCATGAGGACCCTAGTTTGGTGCTCTTATCACATAACCTGAGCTCAACCAGATATGGATCTGGAAGCTTCCAAACGCCACAGTGCTCAGTACTGAACTCTGAGACCATAGGAACCCCCAATATGCCAATATTTTTGGAGCCACAACTGATGGTGCTTGAAAGAGAAATCCCATCTCTATGCAGAAAAGGTTACTTTCAGGACTATGTGGCTCTAGTGATCCAGTCTGGACCTCCTGTAGCCAAAGCATTTGTTCAGTCCATTAAGCAACTTCTCCAAGCCAGGAAATTTTATTTTAATTACAAGAAAAACATTAGAAGGCAAAGTGATGAGAGGAGAAAACAGAAAAATCGAGAAGCCAAAATAACACTCGCTGTAGCTGAAACTATTCTTGCAATAAGGCCCAAAGAACTACTCACAATTTTAAGTCATTTGATCATCCTTATAGAGCTTTTTACTTGTGTTACCTCCTGCTGGTCTCATAGAATCTCTGTTGGAGTAATGTTATTTGTGTGGCTTGTTTGCACTAGGAACTCAATAGCTGACCCTCAATAAGCAATAGGACTGAATCTCAAATCCATATTTTAGATATCAGATCTAGTGTTCTTTTTTTGTTTTGTTTTGTTTTGTTTTTGTTTTGTTTTGTTTTTGGGTCACACCTGGCAGCTCTCAGGGGTTACTCCTGGCTCTACACTCAGATATCGCTTCTGGCAAGCTTGGGGACCATAGGTGATGCCGGGATTCAAACTATGGCCCTTCTGTATGCAAGGCAAATGCTTTACCTCCATGCTATCTCTCCAGTCCCAGGTCTACTGTTCTTAATCCTCTGTCCCCATCCAACCAATGTCCCAATAGGACTGGGTTGTACATGATCAGATGTTTCACAAGAAACCCAAGTTCTCCTGTCCCATGTCATTGGACTTGCCCTTCTGTTTTTCTGTCTAAATAATGATGTGTTCTACATTTCAGAACCCATCTTCTATGATGACTATGATGTTAATTTTGAATGTGATGCTGCCCTGCCATTGATACAATGCAAAATCCGGGACATAGAACAAAAATGCCTGGTGCATTCTAATGCATATCAGTTGCATGCTCTTCACCTCACCACGGAGTCTTTGAACAAACAAGGTAACTGAAAACTTCCTGATTTCTTTCTTGGCCTCCTGGTGGCTTCATAATTCTCCATACTTTTAATCAAACTTGATATTAAAGAAACTGATAGCAGATGGGAAAGAAAAAACCATGAAAGAGCAGAGGAAAGAGCAGTGTCTTTCTCCTACCATTGGCACCAGATCAAGTCCCTTAGCACATTCATATTACAGCAAGAGATGGGACTGAGAAATGATACTGCCCTGAATCAGTATGATTCAGAATCATACTGATCATTCTGAATTTGAATGCTTTGGTAGGATAACAATCCTACCAAGCTGGTCCATGAGAGTGAAATATCAAAGCTCCCAATGAAGGGTGGGTGAGGGGCATTATGAAAAGATCTAACTGCTAGCAGACGCTTTCTTCTGGTATTGAAGTTTAATGGATGATGGAGAAAAAATGTCCATCCTCACACCAACCCTGCATCCTTTACACCCAATATCATGTAGTTCCTTGTAGAGACACTTTGCTGACAAAAAGAAACTTACAACTCACATCTATGAAAGCATGGTATGAGTCTGTGGAACCAATTCTTGTGGAAGTCTACTTGGTGCCTTATCATTGTAGTTCAGGAGTTCAGCAGTGTAACAGAGTCAGTCACTGAAAGGATAGGCTTATTCTCTACTAATGCCCCAGTCCTTAAGGGCTGGAGTTAGCAGAGAAAAGTTTCCTGCCAACAATGCAGTCTCATATCTTTAAACCTGAGTTCTGAGCATGACCCTGGAGCTTTAAATGAGACAACTATGATTAGGATTAAAAGTGAGGCTTTGGGGGTTCTCCTCCCAGCCAAGTTTCTTCTTTCTCAAAATCTTCTCCCTTGCAACTTTGCATTCTTACTATAAATCTTCTCCCTCCTAAAATAGATTTTGATTTCTTTCTGACCCAGCTATGCCTCTTTCCTTGCATGGATAGCCAGGTCTCTTGCTAGTGGCAAATGACTTTCTTCCTGCAGTATTTAAAAATTAAGTATCCATCCCATGGGGACAAAATTATAGTATTTATGTAAGGTATATGTCATGCATACAATCAACTTGAGTTCATCCCAGAACCACATATGGTTCCCTGAACCTATCAAAAGTAATCCCTGCAATCTAGGAATAAGACCTAAGTACAACAGGTGTAGTCCAAAAACAAACTAAAAGTTTCTAAACATCCTCACCCACTAATTCTTTATTGTCTCTATGATGAGGCTCCAAGAAATCTCTCTGTTTCCTTTGGGGGAAATCAGCTTCATTCAACTAATCCTGCCACTGTCCATGAGAAGCTAAGTTGTCTTGCTTATTGTTCCAGTCCTAAAAATCTCAGTGTACTTGGTCTTAGAGATTCTTCACTGTACAGGTTATGAAGTTGGGTTACAATGTCTGGGCCAGTCCTGTACTGATATGTGTCCCTCTCCTTTCTCCAGTTGTGTTCAACATGAATTTTGTCGATGGAGAAGAACATGAAGACAAGATTCCTATAGCTTTGGGCCTGAAGGATCAGAATATGTATCTGTCTTGTGCAATGCAAGGTGGGAAGCCCACACTACAGCTAGAGGTGAGTATCTGAGACTGAAAATACTTGACATACTCCTTCAAGAACCCCTAAAATCAGTTACTTCCAAGACCTTTGCCCTCAGAAAATCTGATAGCAGAACTACAAGACAATGTTCCATGCATTTAGTGTCAATAAATTTAGCGTGGAGCTCAATGCAGGCAACTCTCACTGCCACCACTGAAAAGTAAATCATTTCATTTGTGTTAGTAATCCAGGTAGTATTGCAACCCACAAAAGATTATACAGTTCTGTGGCTAGAAGGCTTGTGCATTGTTAGTATTGCTCCTTTTGATAGATCCTTTGAAAAATTCATCAGCTTGAGGGGTATGTCATCTGTCATCTCCTCCACTTCACTGTCCCCAAAACCCAAGCTCAGTTTCCCAACAAAAGCTTTATTTATAAATAGATGTTTTTATAAACAGGGTCACAGAGTAAAAATGTCCAAAAAAACAATATCTAGAAGGCCAGAGAGCTTGCCAGGCTGGAGTACATACCTTGCATATGGAATGTCTGGATTGGTCCCCAGTACTCCACAGTTCAAATGGCTACAGGGAGCAACCCATAAGCACTAAGCTAGATGTGCTCTGCACCTCCTTGCCAAAATCCTAGAAACTAATTTTTACTTAAAAATATAACCACCTGGGGTCCGGGAGATAGCACGGAGGTAAGGCATTTGCCTTTCATGCAAAAGGTCATCGGTTCGAATCCCAGTGCCCCTTATGGTCCCCCATGCCTGCCAGGAGCAATTTCTGAGCATGGAGCCAGGAGTAACCCCTGAGCACTGCTGGGTGAGACCCAAAAACCAAAATATATATATATATATAACCATCTAAAAAAATAAAACCACCTATATTATGATTTCTAAAATTCCAATTAAGTTTTAGATATAAAATAAGTTCCATTTCAGTCACCACACAGGAAGTTAGAGTTTCACAGATAACTCAGTAGTCTGTAACCTATTCACCCATTTTCTTTTTCATCAATCCAAAACATTTTTACCAGAATGCCTTTCTTCCTTTCCTCACATACAAAAAAAAATTCTTTCTTTTTGGCTACAGAAAGTTGACCCTAATCAGTACCCCAAGTGGAAAATGGAAAAGCGATTTGTCTTCAACAAGACAGAAATCAATGACAAAGTAGAATTTGAGTCTGCTAAGTTCCCCAACTGGTATATAAGCACCTCTCAAGATGAACAAATGCCAGTCTTCCTGGCAGATACCAAAGGTGGCCAGGATATAACTGACTTCATTATGGAGACCCTCTCACCCTGAGGAGCATCAGTCCCAGAACGTCAGCAGGTGCTTCAGTGAGCTTTTCAACATGACTGTGGGCAGAATTCCACGGTTGTCTTGTGGTATCCAGATGACTTCCTCTGTCTGAATGCTAGGGAGATCTCCTGCCCAGAGACACAGGACAAGCCCCTCTGCTCAGGGCCAATCCTTAGACTTCCCTTCCTGATCCAGTAATCTTTCATCTCTCTCCCTCACTCCAAGTCAGGCTAGCAGAAATCATTGTACCTGAACTTCAAAGAAATCCTCTGTCTTTGTTTCCTCTTTCTAGTGATCAACTTCTTAACTATTTATTTATTTATTTGGATGGGTTCTTCGATTTCATTGAACTCAAGCAGAGTAAGATGCAATTATGCCTAGAAAAGAGCCCAGTTCTGGGGCTGGAGAGATGGCATGGAGGTAAGGCGTTTACCTTGCATGCAGAAGGTCGGTAGTTCGAATCCTGGCATCCCATATGGTCCCCTGAGCCTGCCAAGAGAGATCTCTGAGCATAGAGCCAGGAGTAACCCCTGAGCACTGCCAGATGTGACCTAAAAACCAAAAAAAAAGAGCCCAGTTCTTTGATGACTAAGGAAACAACTTAAGCTGGACTAGCATGCTATCTTTATAACCAGTCTTTTCATAGGATTAACAAGATATATGAATGAGTGATTTAGGTATAAATATTCTGAATAAGGATGCATGATCAAACTGTTTTAGTGATTCATAAATAAATTTCATTTAAAAAAATTTTCTTGGCAATTGATTTTTATGGGGAGGATTTGACATAGCAAAAAAGAAGTGAATAACTAGAAGTCCACACCTCATCAATGAAAGCAGCAAATATCCTGAAGGCAGCAAAACACTCCTTCTCTCCTTTCTATTTTTTCCAGTAAGTGGTTACTTTTTTACAAAAGATTCGTAAGAAAGGCAGGATCAGCAGAAGCATTATAGAGAGTAAAGTTTAAGAGTAACCACTAGCACCTCATCATTGCATCTCCCTGATATTTAGTGGAACATTGTTTTCATGTGCCTTTTGACCGTTTGTATTTCTTCTTTGAGAAATTGTCTGTTTATTTCTTCATCTCATGCCACAGAGACAGGCATACATCACAAAAAAACAAGAACAACCAGTGGCAGGCAAGTGGGGAGAAAGGAACTCTTATTCACTGCTGGTGAGAATGCCCTCTAGTCCAGCCTTTATGGAAAACAACCTGGAAATTTCTCAAAAACTGAAAATTGAGCTCCCATCTGATACAGCTATACCACTCCTAGGTATATATCCTAAGAACACAAAAATGCAATACAAAAATCCCTTCCTCACACCTATATTCATTGCAGCACTATTTACAATAGACAGACTCTGGAAACAACCAACATGCCCTTCAACTAAAGAAGGCTAAATAAACTGTCACACACATACACAATGGAATATTATACAGCTATCAGGAGAGATGAAGTCATGAAATTTTCCTATATATGAATGAACATGGAAACTATTATGCTGAGTGAAATAAGTCAGAGGGAGAGAGAGACACACAGAATAGTCTCACTTATCTATGGGTTGTAAGAAAAATAAAAGACATTATTGTAAAAATGCCCAAAGATGGGGCCGGGTGGTGGCGCTGGAGGTAAGGTGCCTACCTTGCCTGCGCTAGCCTAGGACAGACGGCGGTTCTATCCCCCCGTTTCCCATATAGTCCCCCAAGCCAGGAGCGACTTCTGAGCGCATAGCCAGGAGTAACCCCTGAGCGTCACTGGGTGTGGCCCAAAAACCAAAAAAAAAAAAAAATGTCCAAAGATGAGGACCAGAAGGACCAGCTCATGATATGAAGCTCACCTCAAAGAGGGGTGAGTGCAGTTAGAGAAATAATACACTAACAACTACCATGACAATGTAAATGAGTGAGAGAAGAAGAATGCCTGTCTTGAATACAGGCAGGGAATGTGGGAAGAAGAGATGGAGGACATTTGTGGTAGAAATGCTGCACTGATGAAGGGGGGTGTTCTTTTTGTGAATGAAACCCAACACAGTCATGTTCGTAATCATGATATTATACTAAAGATAATTTTTTAAAAAGTAACCACTAGCAAAGATTTCTCTCTCGATTTATTTATGCATCAAGCATTTATTAAACAACTGCTTTTTGCTAGGAAGTATGGAAGTCACAAAAAAAGGCCTTCCTAGATAAATAGCAAATATTGGCATATAAGAGCAAAAACAAGGGTACCCATCAGGGAGAATTAGGGCAGAGTAAGAATTCAACAGCCACATCTGACTACCACAGGTCAAGCAGGATGGTAAAGGCATTAATCAGATATGGAAAAAGAAAGGAAATGGAAGTCTTCATGAAGAGACCAGAATGAACCGAGACCTGCAGCAAGTACATAGTCAGCATTGTATAAACCACCAGAATTTGTCAAAAATGCAAAAACCACCAGGGGACCAGCATTTTCAGTTTGTATCTCAGACAGAGGGCTAATTAAATTTGCCTGTTAGTCCTTTATACTATCTGGTAGGATAACGGACAACTAATAGGGAGATAGATTGTACACATCACTCTATTAATGAAGAGATAGATCCAAGTATTGAGACTTTTTATCTTTATAAGGAGAAACAGGATATAAACAATTCGCTTAGAAACAAAAAAAGGCATGGGGGAGGGCCAGAACGGTGACACAAGATATAAGGCATCTGCCTAGCCCGTGTTAACCTACGAAGGACCGCAGTTCGACCCCTGGCTTCCCGGTTCCCCAAGTCAGGAGCGACTTCTGAGTGCAGAGCCCCAAGTAACCCCTGAGCATCACCGGGTGTGCCCCCCCC